>CM025660.2:8951578-9009990 GCA_014621495.2 Entosphenus tridentatus | reverse complement strand
GGCCCCCTCTCGTCCAGCACGAAGACGGCCTTCGATGGTGTCCACCCGACGGCGTCTCCCTCCATGGTCAGGCTCCCCGTCCAGGCGGTCATCTGCGCTCAACGGCGCAAGTTTAACTGCGCGTCAAGGCACTTGGCTGCCATCCGGGAGGTCAGCTGCTCATGGCCGCACACCGGCAGCGGAATGTCCAAGTCTTTGGACAGCTCCAACATCTTACCCAGTATCAAGGGCTCCAACAAGTCGGGCTCCGTCTCTGGATACGCGGCCATGGCCAGCTCAAGCACAGCGCCCCGGAAAGCCACAGGCGATTCCTCCGTTGCCCGTTGCCTCTGGACGAATCTGCGGTGTGCGTCGTCCGGAGGCTCGTACGCTTCTGCCATTTTGTCGAACGCCCCTTTCAGCATCGCCTTCTTCTCGGCTGCGATGGAGCGGAAGAATTTCAAAGACTTGTCATCCAGGAGCGTCGGCAGAACTTCCAAGGCCTCCGCATCCGTCCACTTGGCGGATCGGACGGACGACTCAAAACGCCACACAAATGCGCTCCAATCTCCTCCAACTGAGAATTATTTAATCGTCGTCAGGCGATGGCTGCGAGTCCCCGAGCTGCTGTCTTCCGATGCAGGCATCCCATGCGGCGGCGACAAGATGGCGGCTTCCCGCCATGGCGGCGACAAGATGGCGGCTTCCCGCCATGGCGGCGACAAGATGGCGGCGTCCTGCCCCGTGTCGGAGAGGGCGGGAAGCGTCGCAGAGGCCCCAATGGCGGACGGCTCGGCCCCACCCGAAGGCTCCCCGCTTGAAGGCCCACCGTGTGGCTATCCCGGCATCGTCGCTGGCGCGATCAGGGTGACTAAATCCAGCAGAACGGCCCACAGCGAATCAAGCTGGTCTGCCACGTGTCGCCACCCGTCCTCGGCGCCCGTCGACGCAGACGGCCCAGCCACCACGATGACATCTTGTACTCCTGTCTTGTCGCTCGCCGCCACTTCGCCCACGCCCTCCATGGTCGGGACCACTACCACCGGAGGAAGGTCCTCTTCATCTTCTGAAGATGGTGCAGGTATATTCTTTTTCTTGAGATGGTTTGACATCTCGTTCCACTTCTGACACCAGTGTCACTTGATACAGCTATCGTGCTGTGACTGTTCCACCTGAAGACGGAAGCTTGTGTTGCCTCCGAAACGTCGTGATTTTTATTTTATTTTTATTTTACTTTTATTAATTTGAATTTTTTACCTACGTGACTTTACCGAAAAAACCTAAGAATATGAATCCTTGCAGTCACGAAAGCTTCAAATCTTGAATGTAATAAAAGACTCCGTCAGGCACTGCTGGTCTCCGCTTGTCTTTTATTCAGGATTTTTTCCACACCCCGCTGGTCCCCTCCACGGACCAGCGTTGTCTCGCGCGCGCCCCGCGCACGCTCCCTCTCGCATGCCACGCACGCTCCTCCGTTAGCTCCTCTACTCCCGCACTCCACACACCGCTGGCCGATGGTGTGCTGAGGTCCTTCGGCCACGTGGCCGATGACGCGGATCTCTCTCTCACCACCCAACGTGGCTCAAACTCTTAACTTCCCCGACTGCCTCGATCTCTTCCGGGCTCCCAATTATATCCATTCCCCCCACGTGACCCTGACTCCTCCCCTTCCGGATCGTTAGATCCGGCCTACCCATACTACCCTGCTGGCTCCACCCCCATTCACCTCGCCTCCCATTGGGGCCGAGGTGAACGGTGGCCCCTCCCACATGCCCCGCAGACCAGGCTCTGCCCCCCAATACCCCGGGCCGTGTGATTGGACCAGAGCCAAGTAACAACCCCATTTACGCTCGCATTACAGGTGTATAGTCCTCGGGTGATAAACGAAGTGTTTGGACTAGTGATGTTAATTTGAGAAATTAGCATGTTAATGTAAGATCGGAGAGCGGCCTTCCACGACGAGTGCGTGGGTGGCTATGTTAATGTGAGAGATTAGCATGTTAATGTGAGAGATTAGCATGCTAATGGGAGAGATTATCATGTTAATGGGAGAGATTAGCATGTTCATGTAAGATCGCAGAGCCACTGCGGCATCGAGGTCGGCGTCCGGATGTGGCCACGTTGGCGCGAAAAATTCAACCTGTTAATGTGAAATCGGAGAGCCGAAACCACGGGGAAAAAATACAAAATTAACATCGGAAGGTGGCAGGATGGGAACATCACAGCCAGTTATGACTTAAACTGGATGATAAATTATTTACAATGATTGCTGAGTTTGTACTCATCCTCTCGGTTGAAATTGTCTGTATATATGGTCTGTCTGTATATATCGTATGTATGGATAGCTAATAATATGTGTTGCCTGGAATATAACCCAGATCACTAGGATCATTATGCAATGGCTAATCCATTATTCTGTCATACGACTATGCCACACACGCAAATAATGTGCATTCCAGAATAACATAAACCTATACTGCCACGCATAAACAATAAAGATAAAATGTTACTTGCAGCAGAAGCCCGACATTACAGCATGCGAATTTACTAATTGACAGGCTATATTTAAAGCATGGTTACACCCAGACAAAGTTAACCTGATTAGGTTGGCAAAGGGAAAGGTGGTACTTAAAGAGAAAGTGCTGCACACACAAGCAAAATCTACTGCAGTCCTGTATGGCTTCACGCAATCATCTCACTGTGCCACCACAACAAGTTTTCTATTGAAATATAATTCACTGACAGTTTTATAGAAGAGAGCAGAATATCAAGTATTCTAGATAATGTGGCCTCGCCACCACAGATTACATTAAAATATGCTATGCTCATCAGAACGGGAACATTTTGGATCGCAGCATTTTTATGCCCCTGCCTGCAGAGATATAAATTGTTAACTCGTGTGTGGGCATTGGTCCGTGAATGTGTCCACCCACTCCACGTCTTACATGTACAGCATATAGAATATTGCTAATCTAGCCAGGTGATGCACTGTATTAAGGGTTTGACCCACTGCCTGTGAGTTCAAATCCTAGTTGGGGGTTTGACTTGGCTTACATCCCTCCGATGTCAATATGGTAAGTACTGCTGTGTGGAGAGTGAACAGTGGTTGTCCTTTTGAAGAGACTGACCCCAGCCATAAGAATGAGACATTTCAACCACTGGATCAGGGCCACCAATCGAGGTGAGCACCACCAAATGCGTATTTGACCAGTGAGCCACAATGTTGCCTACTGACCACAGGTGACCCTTTAATAAAAATAATATAACCTTATTTCAATCTCACCCATTGTCAGACATGCATAAGGAACGTGGCTTTCATCTATGCATTTATACTGAGCAACGAACGAATACCCTGGAGTCTACAAACTGAGTTGCAGCTGTGGTGATTGTTACATTGGAGAAACGAAACGTCATATCTCTGATCGTGTCCGCGAGCACAAGTCAGATCTGAAACACGGCAAAACTGATTATTCCGCCGTTGCAGATCATTGCTACAACGCTGTCGGCTCTCATGAGATTGTCTTTTCCGAGACCAAGGTACTCTGCAAACCTCCTGGCTACCATCAAAGGGTTGTACACGAAGCCATACAAATATACAAACACAGACATACTTTCAATCGTGATGATGGGTACAAACTGAGTAATCATTGGAAAGATGTTATTAACCATGCAAAAAATATTTAACTACACATATTTGGACCATCTTATTTGACAGGCACTATTCTTTAGTTACCGTACAGTTTATTATTTTTTCACACACTGGTTTCCTGCTTTAAGTTTTACCCACCCAGCAACATAGAAACTCTGGCACCTCCCAGTTCAACCAGTCTACACAAAGGCTCATTCCTAGCAGGAGCCTCAGCCGAACCAACCTCATAATAATAATACAAAACTCCGATCCAGGTGCCTACCTTGACTCCTCTTCCCCTCAACCAGTATATATACAAGGACGGGTCTCTTAGAATTTATCTTACTTGATACAGCAATCGTGCTGTGACGGTTCCACCTGAAGACGGAAGCTTGTGTTGCCTCCGAAA
The DNA here is from genome assembly GCA_014621495.2 of Entosphenus tridentatus. Taxonomy (NCBI): domain Eukaryota; kingdom Metazoa; phylum Chordata; class Hyperoartia; order Petromyzontiformes; family Petromyzontidae; genus Entosphenus; species Entosphenus tridentatus. The sequence continues at coordinate 9,005,974 of CM025660.2, read as the reverse complement.
CGTCGTGATTTTTATTTTACTTTTATTAATTTTAATTTTTACCTACGTGACTTTACCGAAAAAACCTAAGAGTATGAATCTCAAGGGCTATTATTGTCTTTGATATATTGTGATAATGAACACGGACGCAAATTACCCTGGAACCAAAAAACGAAGATGAATAATCAAACGTGTTAACCCATTAGGCAACCAGCTTCGGGCGACGAGGTATATACATGACACCTGCACAAATGTGCGTCAGGTATTAAATGTATTACATTCGTGTGAACATAGACTGTCTCAACATTCAGATTATGTCTCCATCAATCGAGTTGCATATAACCGAGTAACTGGAAGGTTGTGAGTTCAAATCCTGGTTGGCAGTTGACTCGGTCCACCATTCCTCCAGAGCCAATGACATGAGTACATCTTGGGTGGGGGGCAAGTCACAATCAGAATCAGAATCTTAATTTAGACTGGATGAATGCGATGAGCTATGACGCTCTTTTTCACAGATGTCCAGTATGGGCGAGTCAACAGTGGTGGTCGTACGGAGAGACTTGTACCTGCCACCACTGCCTCACCACTGTCAACGTGTCAACGAGACACGTGCGCCGCCTCAATGCTCGTTTGAGCAGCAAATCACTGTCTTTTTTTTTACTTAATGTGGTATTGCTGCGATGAAATGGTTAGTACACCAGACATGCAATCCAGAGATTGCCAGTTTGATCGCCTGACGTGGTAGTTGAAGTAATGGCCAAGTTCTGGAAGTTAAAATATGCATTTATTATTTTCTCAAATTGTTTTCAATCAATCCACACTTGCGTTGCTTCCTGATGAATAATGATAATTAATAATCTGCTTTTTTTTCTGTTGAAACCAAACAGTGTTTAATTGTAGAACGAATTAAACACTAAAACAGCACAATCTATAAAGGTAATGTTTGCTTAGACTGTAAAACTACGTAATACATTTTTACTTTCAATATTTAGTAACATTTTATAAAGTGTTATTTAGCCACTTAGCTTTCTTGTTTGCAGATAATAGCCAAGTTGCTGCGGTTTATATTATACATTTACATACAGTGTTCATTAAAGTACTAACATTACGTGGAAATTAATTCAATTAAATAGGTGGTGTAGGCCTGTTTCATTACTCTTCTTTGGAGTCATGAATAAACGCAGTGTTCACAAATGTCTCATTGAAATCTCTCATACACAACACAGTGTAGAAGAAGCACATTTTCAATCTACCGTATATCCATACGGAGAATGCTGGTGACATGTAATTATATGAAACCCGTTCTAGACTAAAGATCCTGCATAGGAGAAGGAGCAAACTCCCGAATGTAGAAGAGATTGACAGTGGGTTTAAAACGTTAATGCTGGTTTTGAGCAGAGGAAATGAGAGACAGATTGTGGGGAATTACAGAGGTTAGCAGGAGTAGGGCTAGAGAGGATTTTGTAGATGATGAGAGATATATTGTACGTGATACACAGGTGAATGGGAATGCCGCAGAATAAGTTGACTGGAGTCATGTGCTTGCTTTTATTCTGTATCTTCTGCCATTTGGAGATTAGGGACTTAGTAAATCCAACGAGCTATATAAACATTGCACATGTGTATTAAATTTACATACAGTCATGACAACTGGATTTAAACCCTGCCGTATTACTGGATAGATACATATATATCTAATGCATACGTATTGAAAGCACATCTTAATCATACAGTTTCTAACGAAGAACTGGTTAAATAGCATTTCCAATTAAAATATATCACTTTAGAAATGACGTTTCCTGCTAAAAAGTGTCGCTCCTTGCTCAAGCGACCATTTGGCTTGCAATTTTGGTGGTGGCTCTGAGCCACTGTGGTGTAAATTCCTCATTCCCATGACGATAGGCGGTCTGTTTATAGGGTTAACATTGTCGACCTTTCACAAAATAGCACTTATTTTCCTGGTCCCGGAGAGATGATAGGCTGGGTGAACTACAAGCACACTTCAAAACATAAATTGTATTTTATTTCAAAGACGAGATTTGTGTTGCCATGTATGAGAACATAAAATATTAACGTGCTGGCGTGTTTGCCTCGAATTTAGGAAAGTGTGACTTGGGATTATTATTATATAAAATACATTTCGGTTTTAATTATCGTGCACATTTACAATGTAGCTTTGCCCATTCAACCAAGCTGTAATTATACCATATACAAATGTGTCACAACTATGTTTCATGGCCCACAGTTAAGATTCCCAGTGTCACAGCAATTTGCGCACTCAATTTATTTCATATTAAATAAAAAACATATATACGTCAATAAATAACCTTCACGAAGAAAACTTCACATTATGAAACAATGCTTAAATTTCAAAATCCTTCACGCAACAGTAAAACTCTTGTCCGTCCAAACTTATTGCATGTACATATGTTGAACTTATTTTGCACCATACGTAGCCAATCATGCTAATCGGAGGTGCGGGGGAAGGACAACAACACAAACCAGACCAATGCATGTACGTAAACTTGACATATCAGGCACATCTTTTATCTGGGTTATAATCAATAAAATGTATCTTTGAACCATGTGATGTCAGGGGAGATTTTGGATACAAATACAATTGGTCACATTCTTTCCCAACCCATTGTGCTTTCGGACAGAACTCATCTTTGCTGGCATGCCTGGACCAGTAGTGAACATTCCATAGTCACATGGCACGGTCCAGTTTCTCCATAAGACAAGCAATGCTGCCCGCTGAGAAAATTCATTTTTATTGATTCTCTCAGGACGACAAGCTAAGTTGGTGCCATATCAGGATTTTAACTCACCCATTTTTTTGTTACAAATATATTCATGGCAGGGATGCTGCGAGGGTATAATGGTTTGCAGTCCAGAGGTCGACGGTTCGATTTAATCTCCTGGTCCAGCAATTGAAACAGTGGAGCAAGTTGTTTTTTGTTTTAATCCCCTGGCTGCCTCTTTTCACTCGGCAGTGTAAATGGGTTCAACGCAGTCGATCAGCAGATCATGTGCGGTGGGGTAAAGTGTGGGTATGGTACTCCTGTGTGCTCAATTTAGAAACGTAGACCAAATAATGTACCCTCTAAATTGGGCTCTCCAGAGCTCCCTCCGTATGTATATATGTAAGTTGAATTTAATTTGCACCGTATGTAGCCAACTGTGCTCATCAGAGGTGCGAGGGAAGGACACACCAAACGAAACACAAAAAGTGGTTCTAAAGACGGTTTTCAATCTTGATTTTAAAATGAGGACCTTCTGCCAGCAGTGGCATGAGTAAGCAATTGCAGGGATTCACCTTCACCTGCATTCTATATATAGAGGCAATATTCACAATACAACGACTTTAGTTCAGTGCCGAAGAAAAGTCGACAGGTATGTACATGGGCACAACGTTAGGAAACATTCCAGTTGCAATGTAGCAAAGTGCAAATATCTATGGCAAATTATACAGCTGCCTTATTATTATTGGCCCCAATGAGCAGAATAATGTGCTGCCAACCTCTGAGTAAATTTGTATCATCACTGGGTGGAACTTCTCTTGGACAAAGGAACAATCGGGACTATCCAGCACACCCTGGGAGCCTGACTATGCAATGTACAAGCAACACAAATTCAAAATAAATCACTACGTCCATAATTGACACTGCTTTACAGCATAAATATATAATAGGGTAACATTCAGGCAATGGACTTTCTTCATAGCAAACAAATTGACTGGCTTAAAGCTGGAGATTGCATTTTATGCTCCAGTGCCTTGAAAATACAGGGAAATGTGAAGGAAGTTGACATGAACAGTTTTTCATTATGGGTATTTGATAGTGAGTAACAAACACCCCCTTAAACAGTAAAAAGGGATACATAAACTGATTTAATTAAACACAGGAATGAATTTGAGACTGCAGAGTCAATTCCATTTTTAATTATAATTTACACATACAGTATATATATGCGCAGCCCGTTAGCCATGATCTAAATGCAGATTTTGTGTTCATTCAAAGCCCGTGTCTTAATCAGGCTGCTGTGCATGATCTGGTGAGGCTTGAATGCCACTTTATATTCACCAAGGGACTCTGTGGACAAAACATCCTCCACCTTAGCATGTATTGTTTGACACAAGGGACTCATATAAAACATAACATGGGCAAATGTCATACTTCATTGCTTGACTGAAGTTTCCATGATCCAATTCGCACATGACTCCCAGTAGTATTGCCCTTGCTCAGTCTTCAAGCAGAAACGACATCGTGTGCCCCCCTCTTTCTTCCTCTCACTTAGCATGTCCTCATTCTCAGAGCATGTTCAATGCATTGGCAGTCCCTGCAGAGCAATTGTCCTCACTCCTAATTACAACTGAGAAACAAGACACCTCTGATAGAGACTCTCTACTGACGTTTACTATGACCCGTAACATTGTGCAGCTCAAATATCCATTACAACAATGCAAGCAGAACATGAACACATGTTTCCACTCCCCCCACTATGAAACACAATATCTCAAATGCGAACAGATACGAGTCAAATACATTCCATCTATGTTGGTAGTTACACGGTGGTTTTGTGGAACTATTTTACGCTGCAATGCTGAATGGGTAACTCTGACATTGCTGGCTTCTAATCCTGGCCAGGGTTTATGTGCTCAACCGGTGATCGCAAGGTTAGGAGTTCAGGGATGCACTTTGACTTGATCCATATTAATGATAATTCTCATCTGTCGAGAGCTGGTGATTTAATCTTGATCAGCAATGAGTGATATTGAGAAGTACTTGGTCTGAAAAAAGAAAACCATGTGTGTATAATGCTGGGGAGTAACACTTTACTGTCATGAGATTAACAAAAGCAAGCATACATAATCCCATACTCCAACTCAATGCCTGGTGTGTAATGAACAAGATTATAATACCTAGGATACACTGGTTGAAACATTATTATAATAGCTTCATCTTTATAATAAATTCGGGAATAATTCCAAAAAAGAGGTATTTCAAAGGAGGACAAAGTAATGTAAAATGTATATTAATCGCACCACATGCACAGCTAAGTATCATGGGAGTCCTGTCATAGAAATATGGAATTTACATCAATGGCTGCCAATGGAGATGAGCGTCTCGCAATTGATTTTTACTTTGAAAATAACGCGGTCCCCCACTGTATATTGTTACTTCTCAAATCATGGATGTTGTGATCATTAATCAGAGAATTATTACTTTTTTTAAAGTTTATTTTTCCCACATGTACGAGCTAAGCATGTAATCCTGCATAGATTTATCAATTGAAACCAAGTTGGCATTCACAATTCATGTATCACATTGTGCATATAATAATCAATTATAATGTATGCGGATTGTGTACCAGCAATATGCCAATGTTAAATGTAGGCTAATGGAGCAAAGAACATCGAATAGATGAGAAATATAAAACCAAGAAACGATAATGGAATGGTAAAGAAAAAACTTATAATTAAATCCCCTTCTGCCAAAATTTGAAAATGCATCATTACTGAGAGGGGAAACAGGTGAGTGGCAGAGTGGCAGTGATGGCAACGCCAAGGGTATTCACTTTCCCCGCCCCTACATCAGGGCCCTAACCCAACCGGTTGAATCATGCGACTCTGCCTTGAGCAATCACGCAAGTCACCCACATTAGATTCGCTTGACCTGTGTGACAAGAATGAAACAACAAATACAGCGGTGAACTTGGAGTAGGGCAGTGTAAAATAGCCCGGCAAGCATTATGCAATGCCCTTTTCTTCTCACTCTAATTAACTATCGTATCTCACACGAGTGCCATTTCAATAGACTTTCGATAAGAAACACGAGCATTTCGGGGTCATTCTAAAAAACAAATACTGAAACTTAGTCAGGATCCATACGAAACAATGTGATAATTTTTACAGTAGCTCCATTCCGCGCAACATAATCCAATCCAGGCTTTGCTGTGCACCAATATTCAGTGGCACATGAGAGTTCACTCCTAATTATTGTCTTAGAAAATTGCCCACAATTAATGCTCTCCATTCACTCGTGCGATGTAATGGTAGGTGTGACGTCACCTGCTCTCTCTGTCATAATTGCTCAGGGCCTAGGGGTACCTTTTTTGTATCTGACGTTGTACGACGTGCAATATTTCCCTCAGCATGTCTGTGTGCATTTAAGACCATACGGCACATGTGGGTGCAAATGGAGTTATATGAATTGTGGAATGTGTGAGATAAGCTGATGATTTAATTTAAAATTGTTTTATCCAATTAACAATTATTCATGTCGTAAAATAATTGGATGCAAAAATATTAAATATGATTATATTGTTGATCGCACACGTACTGTAGAAACTACTTTAAAAGTTATAAAATATAACTGGGAAGCACAGTCATGTTAATCTCAAATAAGGTGATGCTATGGCAAGATACACAGTCCATTATGCTTCTGGATTTAACAAAATAATCTACCACTTAATGGGAAGCCAATCGTATATTTTTTTTTGGGGAGACCGCTGCATGCCATATTGTGGAATTTAAATAACTGCTTGAATGCCACTCAAAGCTCGTTTAGGCTTGGAGACAAATTGATTTCCCTGAATGTTTTTTTCTCCCCTCGATGCCAAAATAGGCAAGAAACCTCAATATTAGGCCTTAATAAAAGGCCTATAATAAACATTTGTGGTATGCTGTCTAGTTGACCTATCGAATGTGTGTGTGGGCTGTTCCACATGTTTTTCAGTATGATGTCTGACATTTCCCAATTAGCATTGTGGAATATCAAAAACTGAAGAAACTCCCAGCATATGGAGGGAAAGGTCGGATATGGTGCCAAACAATACGCGGCACCACCTAATAACACATTGGAGAGCCATTCAGCACAACTGTGAAAACCTAACACTGTTGTCTAGTTTGTTCATCTAGTTTTTTTTAGGTCACTTTTTGTAAATATTCTTACATTCAGTATGGTTATATGCTTCTGACTTCAGGTTGCTTGTGCGTGTTCTGAGGACATCAAGGCTGGGAAATAACTATATTCAGTGTATGAAATGGATCTATTCAGTACTAATATCTATACTTACAACATAGCAGGGTAGAGGAGAGCTGCATGTTCCTTAGACAGGGATTGTAGTGGGTATATAGGGGGCAGTGACCAACAGGAGGACTTCAAGCCAGATGGCAGAGCACAGTAAAAGCAGGGCTCGGATGTTGGTTATTGATCGCACTATAGCTATGGGATCTGGCAGAATAAAGAATGTGATGGGGCTATGTGGCGGCTTTTAATAATTCTCTATGATTCTGTCTTTGGTTTGAGTTCATAACGAGTAAGTTCTCCTATAATACGTATCATTGTTCGTTATAACATTTATTTTGCACGTAACTATTAACACAATTCTGCATTCCTAAGCATTACAATGTATAGAATGATTATATTTAAATTGAAACATGTGTTATTTGATAATCATACTTCATTTAATCTTCAATTACTTTGAACCGTTTTAGGGAATAAGCCAGTGTAACGGGCATAATCATGATTTTGAATTTACCTCAGATAGAAGTAGCAACGATAGATAAATAATTACCTGAAGGGTAGTGAGGAAATGTGTAAACACGAACTTCAAGAATGTTGTCAGGAAATGTTTTGATTAATAAATTGACTCTCTCGTACAATCTTGATTTGAAGCTTTCGTAATTGCAGGAATCCATACTCTTTGGTTCTTTCGGTAAAGTCACGTAGGTAGCAAATAATCGATCACGACGTTTCGATCGCAACATAAGCAATCGCCATCAGGTGGGACAACCACAGCAAGAAAACACTGCTGAAGTAGGCTAGAGATCTGACGTGGCACGAGGTTATATAGGCCTCGGCAGTAGGGGGAGGAGGTGGGGGGAGAGAGGGGGCAGGGCAGAAAGTGGACCCCGCGGCACCACCCGGATCACTGGAGTAGAGATAGGAGAGAGATGCACAGAGAGAGAGTGTAGGGGCTGCTGCCCCCTGATTCCTCTCCCCCTTCCTCTTCTTCTCTCCTCACTGCTACCGTTTCCCCTCTGCGAGACATACATCTTGGCTGGCCCTTGGCCACCTCGGGTCATTCACACCCACTCTCCGCGTGCATTCCCTCAAACATTAGTAGGAGACTCCCTGCACACCACGGCCCACACTCGTATACGCGCAGCCACTCAAACGCGACGTCTCCGCTCTCACAACCACGCCCAGCGATGCACACACGGAGGGGTTACAGAACGAAATGCGCACTCGCGGAGTCCTTCGGGGACAGCGTTTCTTCCACCGGGATACCGTGCACCACCAACACACGCGGCGCGAAGGTCAGGGGTCACAGGACGAAACGTGCACTCGTGGAGTCCTTCGGGCACAGCATTTCTTCCACTGTGACACCGCGCACCGACCACATGCATTACGGTGAGCACACACACACTACCATGCACTTTCCTTACACTCGTAGAAAACACACGAGGCTGTTATCAATCACTAACGATGTATTCCCGGCGTGTCTGATACTAAATATCCTGGAGCCCAAAGCCAAAATCAGTGGGAATGTTTAATCGGTTCACGATGGTTTAATCCCAATCGTTCCCGCCTGCTTAGACGTATGCCCTCTAGGAACTATCCCGCCATTCTCTGCCTCTCTCTTCCGTACTCACAGTTTGGCTCGGATCTGCGGGAAGTCGCAGAGAGATGAGGCTGCTCACTGCTCTCGCTGGGAGTGGGCCTGGTTGTGCTGTGACTCGTCACACGGACGAACCAGTGGCCGGCAAGCTGACTGATCCTGGCTTGTGTTGGACACGAACTCACTAACTCTCCCTTCCCTTGCCTTTTATTGTTCTTTATGTAGGGGTGTCAGGGGAAGGATTCCCACCAATAGGAGGGTTAGTGGGAGGGGTAATCGAGGAGATATAAGGGGAGAACGGGCGGGAAGAAGGGGCCTTTGGCGGGAACGAGATTGGGATGGCTGGGGACAGGTGTGGATGGGAGAAAAGGATTAAAAGACTAAACCCCTGCAAACTTGTGTTGGCTCTCCTTTACATCTGGTGGCAGCGGTGGGATTTACAATGGCTACAAAGAAGAATCTCCGCGGAAAAGAGCCAAGATAAGAGGAAGCAGGGCTGGGGATCCTTCCCATCCCGGGCAAAAAGGGGGCCTGCTACCAGAAGCAGCAGCAGGGGGCCTGGATCGCCTGGAGGACCCCATGGAGGACCGCATGGCCCGCGTGGAGAGGGCACTCCAGGAGCTACTGCAGAGGCTCCCTATGGGGGGCCCGCCAGCACCGGGATCCCCACCCCCACGCGTACTACGGGAGGAGACGCCACGGGACCCGGAGGCTGACCAGCCGGTCGGGCAGGAGCCGCAACCAACCTCATCACGCCAGCCCTCGCCGCTCCCGCCAAAACCCCCACGGCTAAACACCCAACACGGAGAGCAGGTGGCAGGACGGGCGCGTCGGCTTGGGCCCATCGACAAGTTCGTGGCCGAGGAAGAAGATTGGGAGGCGTTTGTCCGCCGATTCGAGGCTGCCTTCCACGCTCTCGAGTGGACAGACAAAGAGGCACTACGAGCTTTGCCATCCGTTCTGGGCAACGAGGCGCTCTCCTCTTACACCTCCCTTCCCTCGCACAGCAAGACCACACTACAGGCGGCCTACGAGGCTTTGGGGGAGATCTACTTCCCAGTGGAAGGAGCCTTTAAACGGTTCCAGGACCGCCAGCGAGGGGCTAGAGAATCTCCTTTAGCCTACAGGGGTGCGCTGCTCGTGTTGGCGTGGAGGGCTTTCCCTCGCCTGGCTGAAGAAGCGCTCGAGGACCTCGTGGTCGAGCACCTCATCGCCTACGCTTGCCGCTCTGGCGTTGTAATGCCTGTGGTGACGCCGGGGGAATGCACCTCGCTGTGGGCTGCCCGGACCATCCAAGCCCACGAACAGGTCATGGGCCGGGCGTCACCCGTGGGCCAGGTGGCTGGCATGGTGGGGGGGAACAGCCAAGCCGTTGCCGCGGCACTACTGGGTCCAGTGACACCAACCGCCGAACCTGCACCGTCGCCGCAGGCTGCCTGTGGGGCAGCTGGAAACGGACCCCCGACGTCCGAGCCAGAGCCATCACTGCGGGAGGTGTACGCAGCGATCCGGGGACTGGCGGAGCAGAGGGACCAGGGGTGCGACCAGCCGCCGCGTCGCTGGCAGCCGCCTCTACAACACCGCGCCGAGCCACCCCGACGGAACGCCCCGTGGGTCTGCCACTATTGTGGTCGAGAGGGGCATGTAGCGAGGGGGTGCCGCACGGAGCCAGAGGCCGCCAACGCCACCTGGAACCCGCTGGGGCCGAATGCCGACAGGATCCAGGCGAGTGATGCCGTCCCGCCCGGCCTCTCGGTCGGGCCGAGAAATTACACCCCCGACGCCGCAAACTCACCGGGAGTCTCCTCGGAGTGGGCGCCGTCGGTGTCGTTCCCCGGTCCCCACTGTCCTCGTTGGGGGAAGGGGATCGCGCCGGAAATCGCTTTGGGCTGGGGACCGAGCCGGGAATCGCGCTGGGGCTGGAGACCGAGCCGAGGATCGCGCTGGGGCCGGGGACCGTGCCGAGGATCGTGCTGGCGCTGGGGACCGCGCCGGAAGGGACGTCGCGACCAGACGCGGCGCCTCACCACCGCTTTGCGGCAGAGCGAGACAGGGCCAGGGGGACCACGCCCCTGTGACAAAGGAAGGGGAGGGGAGAAGGGATGGGCTCACGGGAAGGGCCACCCCCCAATCCCCACCGTCCACTACGATGGGGGGGCCCCCCACACCACAAGGGGGGCCTATCCTACGTCACCAAGGCGGGGCAATTTGCACCACATAGAGAGCCCAGCCTGCACCCCAGGGGGAAGCCCACACTACGTAACAAGGGCGAATTCACCCTGCTGCGACGCACTCCAAAGGGGGGAACCACATCTTCGGTCCATTCACATCCATCCCCTTTCATCTCACCATGCACCGCAGGATAACGAGATGCCACCTGGTCAGTGGCCGGAATCACACAATGGAGGAAGCTGGCAAGGCAGGTGGTAGCGGCCACGTCAGGAACCTCGGTCCTGGTCGGTGAAATCGCGGGAGTGTCGGCACGTATCTTGGTTGACACAGGGGCATCAGCCACGATCATCTCGAGCACCATGCACGAGATGCTGCCGGATAAAAACCGACCTTTAGTCCCTGTCAAGACGACGTTCATTGCAGCAAATGGAGGCAGCAGGGCTTCCTGGGCCAGGTTGAAGCCCCGATATAGATTGGGCAGCTTTCGGTAGCAGGAACCATCCTTGTCTCCGCAACGTTGCCCATACTCTGCCTGTTGGGGACGGACTTTCTGAGGCGGATGCCAATGAAAATCGATCTGGCCAATGGGCGGGTGGAAGTCCAGGGAACGCATCTCCATTTCCTAAAGGTGGAGGGGGCCAGCCAGGGTGTACCCTACGTCCAGGCTCTGGTCAGTAAGTCTGTCTTCATTCCCCCGGCAGCCCAGATGCTGATTCCGCTGCGATATAAGTCCCCCCTCGTGACAGCCCGACCGGACTCACCCATCCTGGTGTCTCCGGCGCCAGCTGCCACGGATCGCCATGCGCTGGTGGGAGCCGAAACTATTGTCCAGAGGAACCAGCATCTGTTCATTCAGGTGCTGAACACCTCCGATAGAACAGCGACGGTGCAGGAGGGAACAGTTCTGGCCCACGTTAGTCCCTTGTCACTCGGAGCCCCCAGGATGGAGCCCGAGCTTTTAGGCAGCATCAGCCAGTCCGAGGACAGAGGGGCCAAATCGTGGATGGACCAGTTGGCGGGGCCTGAGCCGGGATTGCCGCCTGACCAGAAACACCAGCTGCACTCGGACGTGTTCAGCCAGGGACCGTTCGACCTAGGGCGCAGAAATCTGTCGCAGCACCACATCAACACGGGAGACGCCGCACCCCTGCGCCAAAACACATATAGAATGAGCCCAATGGAAAAAGGGCACATTCAACAAGCGGTGCAGAAGATGCTGCGGGCAGACATAATTTCTCCATCCTCGAGTCCCTGGGGGGCACCAGTGGTCCTAGTCAAGAAGTCAGATGAGTCACTGAGATTCTGTGTGGACTTCCGACGCCTCAATGCCGTCATGCTGGCCGACGCATATCCCCTACCACGTATTGACAACTCATTGGATGCACTGGCGGGAGTAAAGTTTTTCAGTACGCTGGATTTATTGTCCGGGTTCTGGCAGGTCCCACTAGACGCGGACTCCCAGCCTAAAACAGCGTACCAGACACCACAGGGCCTGTTCGAGTTCAACTGCCTGCCTATGGGCCTCCAGACTGCGCCGGCGACGTTCCAACACATAATGGAGTTGGCCTTAGCAGGCCTCCAATGGGAAACGTGCCTCATCTACCTGGATGACGTCATTGTCTTCAGCCAATCATTCTAGGCACACATTGACCGATTACGTCAGGTATTCCTGCGGTTCCGGAATGCGAACTTGAAGCTTAAGCCGTCGAAGTGCCACCTTATGCAGTCATCGGTACGCTACGTGGGCCATGTCGTCAGTGAGTCTGGAGTGGCTACAGACCCGGAAAAGACGGCCTGCGTGAGGGCCTGGGCTGTTCCCACAACGGTTCCAGAGGTACGCCGGTTTGTGGGTTTCATTTTTACTACCGCCGGTTTGTACCCAACTTAGCAACCATTGCCAAGCCCTTGCACGTGTTGACGGCGAAGAACCAGAGGTTTTATTGGGGCCCCCTGGAGGAAGAGGCATTCCAGCAGCTGTGCTCGCGTCTGACAGATGCACCACCATTGGCCTTTCCGGATTTTGGCCTCCCCTTTATCCTGGACATGGACGCCAGCGATGTGGGCATCGGCAGTGTCTTGTTGCAAGTCCAGCAGGGTCGGGAGGTGGTTATCGTCTACGGTAGTCACGTGCTTTCAGCAGCGGAGCAGCGCTACTGCATCACACGTAGGGAACTCCTGGCAGTCGTTCACTTCATGCAGCAATTCCGACCCTACCTGTATGGTCGCAAATTTACGGTCCGCACTGACCACGCGGCCTTGCAGTATTCGCATCGACCAGCCTTTGGGCCAGCTGGCCAGGTGGATAGAGCGCCTGCAGGAGTACAGGTACCAAGTGGTGCATCGCAAAGGGACCAGACACGCCAACGCAGACGCATTGTCCCGACTGGCGCCCCAGGGCCCTTGTGCATGCACCACAGGCGGGGCACGCTGCAAGGAGGCGAGGCCGGAGGGGACGGTCATCGCTCCCGTACACACGGCGGAGGGTGCACAGGGTGAGGTCCAGCTGACCGACCACGACCTGGGGCTGACCTTGGACAATTGGAGACGTCTACAGCTGGAGGAAACCCCACTGCGAACGCTATGCGCCTCAGCAGAGGCAGGGGGGGGAGGAGTACATCGTATGGGAGGACCTCATGCGATGGGACCCAACAGAGCGCCGGCGATGCCTGGTAGTTCCGGAGTCGCTGCGTCAACAATTGGTTATGGACATACACGGCCACCAGCTACTGCACCTGGCGAGGCAGAAGACGCTGTACACATTACAGGGTCGGTATGACCACTGACGTGCACCGATGGGTCGCTACCTGCGTCGAATGTGCGCGGCGGAAGCCGCCACCCCGGGTAAGCCGGGCGCCCCTACAGTCCATCACGGTGACCAGGGTCAACGAATTGGTTGCGTTGGACATCCTGGGACCACTGCTGGTCACGCCACGGGGAAATATATACCTGTTGGTCGGGGTCGAGTACTGCACGAGGTGGCCGATGGCGTGGGCCCTCCCAGACCAAACGGCACAGACCATTGCCAATGCCTTTGTGGGAGGCTATGTCCTTGATAAGGGGGCACTGGAGCGGTTGCTCACGGATCAGGGCAGGAATTTCTCCTCATGGCTATTGAAGGACGTCTGCTCTATCCTGGGCACTAAAAAGGTCCGAACATCTCCGTATCATCCCCACACCGATGGGATGGTAGAGTGGTTTAACCGCACCATAGCGACCATGCTGTCCCAAGTGGTGGACGAAAACCACTCCGACTGGGACCTCCACATTCCATTGGTCTTAGCGGCGTACAGGGTGGCCCCGCACGCGGCAACGGGGTTCTCGCCGTTTTTCCTGATGTACGGACGGGATCCCGTTCCGCCTATTGAGGTGCAGCTGACGGACATTGCCGCAAGAGCTGACGCATGGTCGAAGGCACTAAAGACCTCCCTCATTTATTTGAGAGAGGCCCGCCAAGCAGCCGAGGCCACATCAGCCACGAGCCAAGAGAGTAATGTACGGATACCGGAGAGGACAGCGACAGCCAAGCCCTTTAAAGTCGGGGACCAGGCATGGCTACACTGTCCTCAGGTGCCAGTTGGCCTCTTACCAAAGCTGCACCGACCCTGGAAAGGGCCGGTCGAGGTCATTAAAGCACTCCGACCGCAGTGCATCCAGGTCCAACTGGGTAAGCGACAATGGTTTGTACACCCCATCCGCCTTAAGCCATACATCTCTCCACCATCATCTCCACCAACATCATCATCATCATCCCTACCCAGGCCAAGGTCACCGACCACCACGCACCGACCAGCAGGGGGTTCAGTTCCCTGTGTTCCCTTGTCACCTACAGCGCCCCATGTGAGGCCTGATGGAGCGGCGGCACGACCGGGGTCCGCGGGGGCCGGAGAGACAGCGGCACCAGGCAAGGCGACACTGGCGCCACCGAACCAGGGACCGCGACGAGAGGGCCTTCGAAGGAGGGGGCCGTCACGGTCATCTGCTGCCTGTGGATGTCCAGGCTGTTACGGGATGCTGGCTGGAGACCCGGGCAGGCCGCGTAATTGTTTTTGTTGTGTTATATTGCATTGTATGGTTGTGGGGGGGTGAAGGGCTGTCGTCACTGTCAGTGGGGGGAGGCATGGGGAGACTTAAATGGTCCATGGGGGAGGCAGAACCGAGGACTTTTTTTTTTTCCTCCGGGGGACGGGGGGGGGGGGGTCGATGTAGGGTTGTCAGGGGAAGGATTCCCACCAATAGGATGGTTAGTGTGAGGGGTAATCGAGGAGATTTAAGGTTGAACGGGCGGGAAGAAGGGGCCTTTGGTGGGAACGAGATTGGGACGGCTGGGGACAGGTGTGGATGGGAGAAAAGGATTAAAAGACGAAACCCCTGCAATCTTGTGTGGGCTCTCCTTTACATTTACATCAAAGATAATTTGGCGCTGATCCGCTGGCCTTCCCGGCCAATCAGGTGGCTCGGATGTCTCTTAACTCTCACCGGACCAGTGCTCTCTCAGACGTCAGCACTTTACCTTACCCATCAAAGGGGCTGCCGCTGATCCTAGGGGTCCCCAGCCAATTGGAGAGCACCCCTGCCTGGTCGCACCATTCGGGCAGGTGTTTTCTTAGACGTCCGTGTTTGGTGCGGTGTGTTTTCTAACCGTGGTGGCTGAGCAGCCCCGTCGTGACCATGTAATTACAACCCAAGTCACGGCGCCGCGGTGCGAGTTAGCCTCGGGGGAGATCACCTAATTCCCTGGCTGTAGGAAACCATGAAGATTAATCCCATGAGAGGGCTTCTGTGTGAAAACCTGTCGGCCAGGTGACCTCTCGAGGGGGGTGGTGAGAGAAGAGCAGCATCGGCCCCGTCGCTCGGTGGTGGTGGCGTCGCGGCCACGGCGTCATCACAAAAGACACACAGAGAGTCGGAGTAGGGTGGGAGAGAAGAGGTGGGGGGGGAAGCGGGGCAGAAAGTGGACCCTGCGGCAGCACTTGAGTCAATGGGGGAGAGATCTGAGAGATCGGCTGCAGGGGGGGAGAGAGACAAATGAAGCTTACAATAGACCTCCAGTTTTGTTTATGAACACTGAGTAAAATGTGGGTAAAAAAGTAAACTTGACGAATATAAATAAAAAATCCTTGAATATATATTGCTAAATAATCGATACGAATGTCGATGCATTTGAAACAGAATGTGTTTCAGAAGAACTCTTTCCTGGGGTGATGCGAGGGATGAGCATCTTAGATCCAATCATCCGCGAAGTTATTCATGAATTTGCTCTACGTATCTGCAACAACAAAAAAACATTCACGAGAAATGCGGATTATAGGGGTGAATTTGCTTTGCCGTTACTCTTTATCTTATATATTTTTTTAGGTAATAGGAAGCCATGGATAAGAGTAGATAATAGGGATCATAGAGATGACAAATACGACTCCCGAAAAAATACGATTTGTGGATAATAGGGTCATTTATAACAGGAGTTTATACCTTATTTAGGCAACATTTAAGAATACACAGAACATAGCTGAATAAATATGAGCAAAAGCAGTAGATTTGCATTTCATATGCAGCAGTTCTGTTTATTTCCTAGCTTATCGGAAAAATTATGCCGAATACTGAAAAAAATTTTGGTGGCCGTGAATTTTAGTTTGCTAATTCTGACGTTGCTGCACGTGATGTTCTCTTTAATTCAGCTATGAGTGCTGGAACAGAGTAAGATATTGGAGTAATCCTCAGGCGTCTTTCCCTGAATGCCATGTCAAATTGTACTTCAAAGTGAAACATATTGACATTTAAAAATGTTAATCGACATCTTTCAGGCCATTCCTGATATTTGTCATGTGTCTTTCATTTTTATCACTTTCTGGCTTGGACCCTATGAAGTGGACAAGATGTACTCATTTACAAATGTACCCATTTACAAAATGTTCCTGCCATGTACTAATCCGATTTACATGCACTCCAACACCTCCATGTGCATACAGGCACACATACGCACACTCAACGTGTGCAAAGGAATACATGAATGTGGATTACCAAAGTATGTATATACTAGCGGTAAGTACCCGGTGTTGCCCGGGCGAAAAAGACAGACACACACATCGACCTACACACAGACATTGACCCACACACACAAAGACATCGACTTACACAGACACACATATGGACTCACACACATACGTAGACTCTCACACACACATCGACCTAAGCACACATATGGACTTACACACACATATCGACTAAGAGACACACACATGGACTTACACACACACATGGAACCACGCACACACATCGCCTTGCACCCACACACATGGACTCACGCACATACATAGACTCACACACACATTGGCCTACACACACATACACATATGGACTCACACACACAGACATGGACTTTAGATACACACACATGAAGTTACACACACATATCGACTCACACACACACACACATTGACTTACACACACACATATGGACTTGCACACACATATGGACGAACACACACATGGACTAACACATACACATATGGACTTACACACACACATCGACTGACACACATAGACACACACACACAGTGACTTACACACTCACATGGAGCCATGCACCCACATCGACTAACACACACAGCGACTGACACACACACATGGACTAACACGCACACTTGGACTTACACACACATCGACGTACACACACACATCTGGCGTTGCCCGGGCAAAAAATACATAGACACACATGGACTTACACACACATATGGACCTAAACGCGCACGCACATGGACTCAAACACACACACATCGACTGACACACACACACATCGACTGACACAGCAATCCCCGATGATGCCACGGCTAGAGCAATTTCCTCTCTCTGGCGAGTCTTAGTGAGGAGCAGTTTGAAAACAAAGGTCATCCCAATACTGGCAGGTACATCAAGGGAAAAAAGACTCGATTTGTAATGCGTTGCAAGATTTTCGTGTAGGCTTTATTTGTGCATGCATGAACTTTGGTTCATTTTCCTAAATAAGTGTACGAAGCTGTAAAGCATAATAGCATATTTAACGTAGGATCTTTTGAGCAAGAGCATGCAGGCTGTCCGTGTAGGGCGTTGGTAGTCCCATAGACGTGAGGTATTTAGCACCAATGGAGTGCAGTTTGTCCTGAAGGAGGATGAGGGCTTGTTTGAAGATGACATCAGAAAAGTTGACGTCGAGGTTTGTATTTTGTTATTGAGCTCCGTGGAGGATGTCCTCACTCATGCCCTCTTTGTATTTTAGGCAGAGTCCCATGGAGTTAGATGGGCTGCAAACTTGAAGATGTATGCAGAAGAGCAATGTTAGTTGGAAAAGGGACTGACCAACATAAGCTTCTGTCATAGCTTTATGAAGATGGTGATCATGCGCAAGAATTGCACGAAGATTGCAAGCTTCCCTGTATGTTTGACAGACAACTCCTTCGAGCCGGTTGCGGTGGTGAAGAAGCTGGTGGTGCTGAAGAAGCTGGTGGTGCTGAAGATAACTGGTGATGGAACGGTGGTTGGGGTGGTGAAAAAGCTGGTGGATGTTGAGCATCACTGGTGAAGGAATGGCGGTTGGGCTGGTGAAGAAGCTGGTGGTGCTGAGGATCGCTGGTGAAGGAACAGCGGTTGGGGTGGTGAAGAAGCTGGTGGTGCTGAAGATCACCGGTGAAGGAATGGCGGTTGGGGTGGTGAAGAAGCTGGTGGTGCTGAAGATCACCGGTGAAGGAATGGCAGTTGGGGTGGTGAAGAAGCTGGTGGTGCTGAAGATCGCCGGTGAAGGAACAGCGGTTTGGGGTAGTGAAGAAGCTGGTGGTGCTGAGGATAACCGGTGATGGAAGAGCAGTTGGGGTGGTGAAGAAGCTGGTGGATGCTGAGGATCACCGGCGAAGGTAACGGTAGTTGGGGTGGTGAAGAGGTTGGTGGTGCTGAGGATCACCAGTGATGGAACGGTGGCCAAAGGAGGCAACGTGGCCAAGAGGGTGACTGCTGCAGAAATAGACAGATCGGCTCAAGCACAGGAACAAGATGGACATTGGCACGGCAAGCGCATCCAGCAGTGGATACGTTATGACTGATGATGATTAAATGTTCCATTGCTACCATCATACATAAAATATGTAGTAATAAAATAAAGGAATGATATATTTTAATTAAGATGAAACTTTTTTTCAGTGTGAATTTCCACATGTGGTAATTGCATGATTTTAATTTTCACATTTATATGTAGCATCTGTATAATTTAGTCTGTCAACAGAAAATTCTTTTCAAGAAAAGAAGCCAGCTTTGAATTTTTTTCAATGCTTAGTATGTTTAACTTTTTGGCATATATTGGCTTTTTGGCCTGATTGTCAAACGAGAGATACAAATGTATATGCTTTAATGAAAACTAAATTTGCAATCGTAGGATGTCACCATTTACAAAGTAATTGGGTAACTACACGTGGATCAGCGGTAGAGTCAGCGGCTTGCAATCTGGCCTATCACCGCTCTGTGGTAGATAAAATTAGTCCTGCTTCGCGGGGAGGTCAACAGTGAGACTCCTATGGATAAGCCTCTCCCCCATAATCGAAATGTTGAATTTCCATCACTCGCTCAAGGCTGCAAACAGGAGACGAGCATTGCATCCATGCTCAGATACCAATTTACTTTTATTTTTACACGGCATTTCCAACTTTTGGTGTTACTCAGAAACAATTCTCAGTATATTTTTTGTATCACATTTTTTTTTATCATGTGCCTACTTTAGCTATAAACAGAGCTGCATTTGCCCTGCTTTAACTTTTAAACATTGGCCTCCCATTTGCTGCTTCCAGAACACACTTTTTCTCACCACAAAAACAACCAGGCAACCAACCTAGCCAGTTAGCTTCATACATTTTTTAATTCTAGTTATATCTGTGAGTAGCCACAGTATGGCTAGGCTGGAGGTCCCTTGAGGGCACCAGCTGAATATTTGCAGGATGGAAGGAATTATGAATGCATGAAAAAAATGTGTGAGGTGGCAGCGTTAACAGAGATGCGTGCCAGGTGAATTAACACCATCAATGAATGTTTAAATACAGAAATGAGAGTGATTTTCTCAGAATTTACCAGTTCGATTCTTACGACCAAATAATAAAAAATGGCCGAGGCAATTAAATATTTGCTTTCTGGGACACTATTTTTTCTATGGGTGTACTTAACTCCGCGACACGGGTACAAATCAATCCGAAATCAGTGCTACTCCACGATGTCGAAACACAGCGAGGACGATTGAGCTGAAACTCTGAACGCTCGTATGCAACATAGTGCATCGTGTACAGCTCGTTGAGATGAGTCGAGCCGCATCGCTGACTATCAACAGACTAAAAATTACTGCATCATGGACATTATGCGAGAGCCGGGGTACTATGGTACGCTAGGGTACCACCATAAGGTTCATATGTCAATCAATCTGCTGTGTCATCTGTTCTGAAGAAGAGCATTGTTCAGTATAATAGGCTAATATATTTGTTTCAGTATCAAGGCAGTCTTAATGGTGGAGATGGCGAGTATGATTGCAGGCTTGTATGCCACTGCCACTTCTGTTCTTTATATTTATATTTTCGTGTGGTTATGGACGTTTGTATATTCATTATTGTTCTTGCTGATGTGATTTACTATTTTTTTTTATCTTACCACTGAGCACTATAGCTCTTTTTTAGAAGTTACCTGTCCACAAACGGTAGCTCAACGAAGTGGCTTATCATGTGGACATTTATGACAGCCAACTACTCTCAGACCACATGCCATTTGACTACTGGGTTAAACAGTGACCGGGTGTAGTTTGCGGAAATGTGAATACTCGACGCCCATTAAATTATCACCATTGTGGAGTTGACTAATATAATAATCTCACTCACAATTTAAAATCCACTTAATACTGAACACACTGCACTGTGTCAGTTGTGCAAATGCATGGGAGCTTCAGTGTAAATGGGGCTCCTTCTGAAATTACTGGAGTCCTTCAGAAATCATTGGGGCCCTTGAGATACCGAACTAAATATTGTACCGGGGTGCGATCGTCGCCTGCGTGGGAAAACGAGGGTAGCTTTGACACATGTTTTATGGTAAGGTTAACTCTGAAGATTGTTAAGTTCCTAATTACCGGTTGCTGGAGGGTTCAGAAGTCATGCATGAGTCTCCAGCTCATTGCTAACTTCAAGATCAAATCTCGCAAGAAAATATAGCAATTGGTAAAACTGTGTCCAAAGTATTACGTGGTCTAACCCAAAAATATGTTATGAATTATGACCTTAGTTTGGGAATTCTACATCTTAAGAAATATCATTACTCACTAAAGCAGAGTAAGATTATATAGCTTTACTTATCGTTGGTCAATTAGGTACAGTAATACTGTTATTCCCCAAAACTGTTCAATGTGCTATTCCTCAGCACAGACTTTCAATTTCATGGAGATACACATAGGATGGATAGCTTAATGTATACCCCCAAAGTACATAGCAACCCATTTTGGAAGAAGTCCGTTCCACGAAACCCATTGATAACCTAAGTCAACAAAGAAAGGCTGACAAGTGTAAAAAGAATGATTATCTAATGCCCGTGATGCATTGTGTAGTGACTGGGAATGTCACTGTGTGGGTGCCAGGCCTGCGAGGCCACGGAGAATTTTATGTTGTCATTATGTGCAGCCCGGTTACTGGGCGTAGTACCAGCCCTAGCGGGACCGTGTCTAGTTCTGCCATAGCATGGTTAGATGGGCGTTCAACACCTGAGTGTATGTTACATTATGTTGTGTTGCTGTTAAGAAAAGTATTGCTCCCAAGACAACGTCTGTGACTCAGTTGGACTCACTACAATTGTATGCAATGTCGAAATCCGTGAGATGTAATGCTTAAGCAGACTTTTAATAGACAAGGTTTATGCTTGATTTGAAGCTTTTGTGACTACAGGAATCCATACTCTTTGGTTCTTTCTGTAAAGTCACGTAGGTAGAAAAATAATAGATCACGACATTTCGTTCGCAACACAAGCAATCGTCATCAGGTGGGACAACCACAGCAAGAAAAAACTGCTGAAGTAGGCGAGAGATCTGCCGTGGCACGAGGTTATATAGGCCTTGGCAGTAGGGGGGGAGAGAAAATGTGGGGTGGGGGGGGAGATAGAAGGTGGGGAGGAGGCGGGGCAGAAAGTGGACCCCGCAGCAGCACCCGGGTAACTGGAGTAAAGTTGGCCACCGCGGCAGCACTGGAGAGGTCGGCTGCAGGGGGGCAGAGAGGAGGGTGGGGAAGGAAGCGGGGCAGAAAGTGGACCCCGCGGCAGCACCTGGGTTACTGGAGTAGAGATCGGAGAGAGATGCACAGAGAGAGAGAAAGACACACAGAGAGTCGAAAATAACAGTTTACAGTGAGGGAAAAAAGTATTTGATCCCCTGCTGATTTTGTACGTTTGCCCACTGACAAATAAATGATCAGTCTATAATTGTAAAGGTAGGTTTATTTGAACATTGAGAGACAGAATAACAACAAAAATCCAGAAAAACGCATGTCAAAAATGTTATAAATTGATTGCATTTTAATGAGGGAAATAAGTATTTGACCCCCTCTCAATCAGAAAGATTTCTGGCTCCCAGGTGTTTTTTAAACAGGTAACGACCTGAGATTAGGCACACACTCTTAAAGGGAGTGCTCCTAATCTCAGCTTGTTACCTATATAAAAGACACCTGTTCACAGAAGCAATCAATCAATCAGATTCAAAACTCTCCACCATGGCCAAGACCAAAGAGCTCTCCAAGGATGTCAGGGACAAGATTGTAGACCTACACAATGTTGGAATGGGCTACAAGACCATCGCCAAGCAGCTTGGTGAGAAGGTGACAACAGTTGGTGCGATTATTCGCAAATGGAAGAAACACAAAATAACTGTCAATCTCCCTCGGCCTGGGGCTCCATGCATGATCTCACCTCGTGGAGTTGCAATGATCATGAAAACGGTGAGGAATCAGCCCAGAACTACACGGGAGGATCTTGTCAATGATCTCAAGGCAGCTGGGACACATAGTCACCAAGAAAACAGTTGGTAACACACTACGCCGTGAACTGAAATCCTGCAGTGCCCGCAAGGTCCCCCTGCTCAAGAAAGCACATATACATGCCCGTCTGAAGTTTGCCAATGAACATCTGAATGATTCAGAGGACAACTGGGTGAAAGTGTTGTGGTCAGATGAGACCAAAATGAAGCTCTTTGGCATCAACTCAACTCCCCGTGTTTGGAGGAGCAGGAGGAATGCTGCCTATGACCCCAAGAACACCACCCCCACCGTCAACATGGAGGTGGAAACATTATGCTTTGGGGGTGTTTTTCTGCTAAGGGGACAGGACAACTTCACCGCATCAAAGGGACAATGAACGGGGCCACGAACCGTCAAATCTTGGGTGAGAACCTCCTTCCCTCAGCCAGGGCATTGAAAATGGGTCGTGGATGGGTATTCCAGCATGACAATGACCCAAAACACACGGCCAAGGCAACAAAGGAGTGGCTCAAGAAGAAGCACATTAAGGTCCTGGAGTGGCCTAGCCAGTCTCCAGAGCTTAATCCCATAGAAAATCTGTTGAGGGAGCTGAAGGTTCGAGTTGCCAAACGTCAGCCTCGAAACCTTAATGACTTGGAAATTTGCAAAGAGGAGTGGGATAAAATCCCTCCTGAGATGTGTGCAAACCTGGTGGCCAACTACAAGAAACGTCTGACCTCTGTGACTGCCAACAAGGGTTTCGCCACCAAGTACTAAGTCATGTTTTGCAGAGGGGTCAAATACTTATTTCCCTCATTAAAGTGCAAATCAATTTATAACATTTTTGACATGCGTTGTTCTGGATTTTTTTGTTGTTATTCTATCTCTCACTGTTCAAATAAACCTACCATTAAAATTATAGACTGATCATTTTTTTGTCAGTGGGCAAACGTACACAATCAACAGGGGATCAAATACTTTTTTCCCTCACTGTGTATAGGCAGGTAGAATGGAAACATCATAGTCAGTTAAGACTTTACCTGGTTAATCACGTCCTTCCTTCTCTCTCCCCCCCTGCAGCCCATCTCTCCAGTGCTGCCACCGTGGTCCACTTTACTCCAGTGGCCCGAGTGCTGCTGCGGGGTACACTTTCTGCCCCCCCCCCCCCCTTATTTCTACCCTCCCCTACTACCGGGGCCTACATAATCTCGTGCCACGGAAGATCTCTCGCCTACTTCAGCATTTTTTTCTTGCTGTGGTTGTCCCACCTGACGACGATTGCTTGTGCTGCGATCGAAATTTTGTGATCTATTATTTTTCTACCTACGTTAGTTTACCGAAAGAACCAAAGAGTAAAGTTTATGCTGTGGTGTCTTGTTATATTTTCTCTACTTGAATGAGTGATTCTGGTTCCTGAGAAGGTTATAATAATTCCCTCATGGGGATTCTTGGGAATTAGAGAGCACATTGGAAGGACAGTTAAAGTGCTCCTTAGTGTCAGTTTTGGTTGTACCTTTCCCTCACTGACTTATCATGGCCAGGCTTTTCAGCTTCCCAGGAATCTACGTTTAAAGAATGTTTCTCGAATATGTGATGGGTTTGTGCATCAACTGCACTCAAGAACACAGCACTCGTACAATCATGTTAAAGTATGTCCATGCTCTATCAAGCCTGGGGGCAGTGCTCATACGACCCTGAGGCAGTGGTGGGAATCCCACTTGCCTGCGACAGAGACCAGACTCTTTAAGTAGAACGGCTTGACTTGCCGCAAAGTGAAACTCACTTCATTAGCGATGAGGTAAATCAGCCCGAGACTGGGATTTAAACTGAAAATCTTGCTATTGCTCGTGTAACACACATCCTACATATGGCACTTACTACAGTTGTCACAATGATAAGTATAGCCTATTAGTAGATCATATTTTAATACAGGTAGGAACAATGTTACACACTGCCCACCAGGGATTATTTGTCTGTCTGTCGTGCATAAATATATATAATACAAACAGCTCTTTGATTGGCGGAGACCTACTACCGGGTACGGAAAGGGGAGGTGCCTAAGGGAGGAGTGTCAGGGGAGGGGCCTAAGGAAGGGGGAAGTCAGAAGAGGGGACTGAGGGGGGGGGTCAGAGGAGGGGCCTAAGGGAGGGGGGTCAGGGGAGGAGCCTAAGGATATGGGGCGGGGTCAGGGGAGGGGCCTAAGGGAAGGGGGGTTCAGGGGAGAGGCTTAAGGATATGGGGGGGTGGTCAGGGCCTAAGGATATGGGGGGGTGGTCAGGGGAGGGGCCTAAGGGATGGGGGGTCAGAGGAGGGGCCTAAGGGAGGGGGGTAAGGGGAGGGGGGTAAGAGGAGGGGCCTAAGCAAGGGGGAGGGGCCGATAGTTAAGGGGGCTGGCTGCCTGGCTACCTCAAGTCAAGTTATCTTTTATACAGGTAGGAACAACAGGTTCCACACTGCCCACCAGGGATTATTTGTCTGTCGTGCATCGGAATGCAGCCCACCCATGCCCCCCCCCCCCACCGACCGCCGAGCAGGGCCACGATTGGTTGAGGATGTCGGGGAGGGTGGGGGGAAGGTAAACACGCCCAATCATCCAAATCATGTGTTGTCACTCTTGCGTAAATACATACAGATTTATAATGCAACAGAAGTATCAATCAAATAAGTTACACGACAGTGATATATTGACAAACGGCTGTACATCATTATTATTATAATTGGTTTTTTACCCTTCTATCTGGCAACAAAACTGACACCTTTTTTTACAAGGAGTCATGTTTGCATAGACCACAATACCTGCAGCCATAATGCAAACAAAAAACATAACTCTGATAATAAAAAATATGATAATTCTTTTTTACTGGCAAATGAGGTTCCAATGGTGTAAATGCTTACCCCGAGCTCTCATACTCTGATGGTGCATTGTCTTTGAGTTGTGCGCCTTTTGGCGTCATCTGGTCCAACCCATGTGAGACTAGGCTCTAAGGAAAGCTGTCTCGGGTGTGGACCAATCAACTTCAAGGACAGTGCATGTTATTATCATTATCAGAGTTGCTTCTTTTTGTTTGCTTATTTGACTACTTGTGTTGTGGTCATTGCAAACATGATGCCTTGAATAAAGGTGTCAGTTTTGTACCAGTTAAAAGGGTAAAAACCTACTATTATATTTTGCCACTGGTAAAAGAGATCTCATAGTGTGTTCAGGTTAGTTGAGAAAAAGCGACAGGCCCACTCTCATCGGCTACAGCATCCCACGTCAGAGAATGAGGAGGTTTACCACAGCCTTCGCTTGGAGGTTCGGAGAGCCGTAAGGCACTGCAAGGATGGGTGGTGGTCGCGGGTTGCTGAGGAGATAGAATCTGCCTCAGTGGCCCGCGATCACAAATCACTATTTAATTCCATCAAAAAAGTAACCTACAGCACCACACCTATTACCATCATTAGGGGAAAAAACGGTGATCCAATCTCCGACCCCCAGGAACAGGTCTGCAGATTTGCTGAGCATTTCTGTGAGGTCCTGCGGGAGGGGAATCCCTCAGCTAGGAAAACATCATGGCACAAAGTGGGGATAACCCTGCTGAGGCTGCGGTGCCTCAAATATTGGAAGAGGTCACCCCCTGTGAGTGGTTGGCTGAGGTGCCATCTGTTGAGGAAGTACTGAAGGCGAGCCAGAGTCTGAGACTAGGAAAGGCACCGGGCAGAGATGATCTCCCAAGCGAAATGCTCAGGGAGGGTGGCGTTTGTGCACAGACTGCCCTACATGACATCATAACAGTCTGGACCACTGGACGGGTTCCGCAGGATTGGACGGATGCCCTGGTGGTCCTCCTCTTTAAGAAGGGGGATCGCACAGACTGTAACAACTACAGGAGTATCTCACTCCTCAGTGTGCCGGGAAAGGTCCTGGCAAGGATTATTCAACATCGCCTTGCTAGGCACGCCGAGGAGAGGCTTGCGGAGCCCCAATGCGGTTTCAGGAAAGGGCGGTCCTGCACGGATGCCATATTTTCTATCCGTCTGCTACAGCAGAGGTTTAGGGAATTCCAACAAGACCTATATCTCTGCTTTATTGACTTGGTCAAGGCCTATGATACCATCAGTAGGCTTGGGCTCTGGGTTGTTCTTCGTGCTTTCGGAGTCCCTGACCCTCTGCTCACGATCATTAAGGACCTTCATAATGGTGAGCGGGCCTGGGTAAAACTACGTGGCCGGAAGTCAGAGCCATTCCCTGTACACCTTGGGGTGCGACAGGGATGTCCTCTGGCTCCCACATTATTTAACATCTATTTTGACCACGTAGTTCGTGAAGCCTTCAATAGCTGTACCGGGGGAATTTCCATTTGGTACAGATATAATGGGAGGCTGATCGACGCCCGGGTGCGATCAAGGGATGGCTCCCTATTGGTCAACCACGTTTTGTATGCCGATGATTTGGTAATAGCTGCTCATTCAGAAGAGGAGTTGTAGACGCTGCTGCTGAGACTTGAGCGTGCCACTAAGATGTGGGGCCTTACCATCAGCCCCACCAAACTAAGCACCTGCCTGGATATTTTGTACCATCGGATACTCCACCCCCACAACTCCCAATCGGTGATGGGGCAGTAGTGGAGAGAGTGGAGAGTTTCCCATACCTGGACAGTGTGCTTATGACTGGCTCCAGTTTAACAGCAGAGGTCTCACTCCGAATCATTCAAGCGGCAATATATTTTCATCGGTTGCATAACGCTGTGTGGAAGCTACCTGGTATGTCGCTCCGCACGAAGCTTCAGGTCTTCTCAGCCACGGTCATTCCCTCCCTTCTCTACGCTTGCGAAACGTGGACCCCCTTAATGGAGCATCTTCGCCGGTTGGAAACATTTAGGCTGGCCTGCCTACGATCCATCCTGGGTTTAACCAGGCTGGATTGTGTGAGGAGCTCACAAATCCTTGAAAGATCTGGGCAAAGTCCCATCGGTGAGATCCTCCGGCAAGCAAGGCTGCGTTGGCTGGGTCATGTAGCCCGCATGCCCAGCCACTCCATGCCTAAACAGCTTTTGTTCGGCCGGATCGAGCGGGCTAAACGGGCGTGGCACGGGCTAGAGAAGAGATGGAGTGATGTGGTACAGGAGGACGTGGAGCTGAGTGGACTTGCCGATGACTGGTACCAGCGGTGTCAAGATCGGCCTCTGTGGAGGAGGTTCGTGAAGGACGCTACTGAGCAGTTGGAAGCAGTCGCCCTTCAACAACAACGGAGGGCGGAGGAGCGACGCTCACAACAACGAGCGGAGTGCCGGGTGGCTAAAGCACAGCAAGTTGGTACAGTAGGGGGCACAGGTGGTGAATCAGCCAGTCATCTCGGTCATCTCGGTCAGTCGACCCGTGGCACCTGGGTCTGCCCCGTGACCTCCTGCCAGCGGGCGTTCGACACTTCACGTGGCCTCAAGGTGCACATGGCCTGGCACAAGTGTCGTGGTGACGTCACCACCACTTAGTGGCGAATGGCGGTTGTTGTTGTTGTGTGAGTCTGAGAGTGTGAGTGTGTTTGTGTGAGTCTGAGAGTGTGAGAGTAAGTGTATGTATGTGTGAGTCTGAGAGTTTGAGCATGAGTGTGTGTCTGAGAGTGTGAGTGTGAGTCTGAGAGTGAGTGTGTGTGTGTGAGTTTGAGAGTGTGTGTGTGAGTCTGAGAGTGTGAGAGTGAGTGTATGTGAGTGTGAGTCTTAGTTACCTAGAGTGTTATACAGGTAGGAATAATAGGTTCCACACTGCCCACCAGAGATTATACAGGTAGGAACAATGTTCCACACTGCCCACCAGGGATTATTTGTCTGTCTGTCTGTCGTGCATATCCGGAAGTCCGCCCACCCATGCACCTCCCCACCGAACACCGAGCTACGCCGCGATTGGTTGACGATGTCGGGGAGAGTGGGGGGGGAAGGGTAAACATGCCCACTCATCCAACTGCCCTCCCCCCACCTGAACGCCGCGCTGTCCAACCAAATTCCTACCTGCCCACTCCAAAGGAACGTGTTTATACATACCATAACATTGTAAATGTTATTATGAAATAACTTATTGTTATTCAGGTGATACTGATCCTGGCTATGAATGTGGAATTCATACCAATGTCTCAGGAACTGCAATAGAGAACAGGGTTACAGTCTTAATAGTGTGCGATATTGATTTGATAGGAAGTTACCGTTAAAAAAAGGATTCTTCAAATCTAAGTACATTTATTTTTCATTAAACATAATATACTTTTCATCAATCATGACTGGTGTGGATATTGCTACTAAGCTACAACATTTCTATTCAATTTACAAACTAACAAAAACATCATGTAATTGCTTTTTTTGCTCAACACAAGTCATCAGTGGCTGTCCTGTGGGGAAATGGACTGGCCTCTGCCAACAATTGTTTAGGGCCATAAAGACAAAGTATGCTCTTTCCTGTTGCTTTTTTAAGCAGGAAGACACTTTGACTTGTCTTGACTCCTTTCACAGAGACCTAATATCTCACTAAGATTTAATTTGTGGGTTAATGTAAACGTGACACGGTGGCGAGATGTTAACGACCTTGCCTGGTATAGAGGAGGTTGCGGGTTCGATTTCAACCCCGATGACTGTATATTTTGAGTTTGCGTATTATTTCCCTGGTCACGTGGAATTTTCTTCGGGTCCTGCGGGTTTTCCCTCAACGTTTAGAATCAACATGCGTTTAGAGTATTTGGCTGCTATAAATTTCCACGTGATAAGTCACTTCGTTGACCTATCATTTGTTGCCAGGTCGCTTCTGAAAAAGAGCTATATAGCTCAGTGGGCCTTACCTGCTAAAATAAATCTAGTACACTAATCCCTCGTTAGTCACGAACTTGCTATCTGCAATTTTGGCTTTCCGCGAATCACATCTGGAACTCGACACGACTGCATCAAGAGAAAGAAAGTGATGAGATAAAGTGACGAGAGAGAATGTGATGCGAGAAAGTGATGAGATAAAGTGATGCGATAACGTGATGCGAGATAGTATTGTGATAATTGTCATCTTATTTCACAGCTTATTTTATCAATTTATTTAAGGTAATTAATTTCGTAGACGATATCATTCTCCACAAAATGTGCTATTCACGAGCATCTCCGGAATGTATTCCTCGCGAATAGCGAGGAGATACTGTAGTAGTAAAAACAAACGAGTGACCCGCCATAAAAACAACACATGTTCTGTGATTTCTTCCCGGTCATTCCCCAATATAATGAAAGACCACGCTGGCTGTCTGAAGTTCAGGAACAGTGCATTCGCTCACACTGCACATTGTATCCGAAGTATCGTATGGATGCGACAAAACGCCGCACTGCACTGAACGTCCGTGAGCAGAACGCCTCTTACGGTGATACATTCTCTCGTGACGGAATCATATATACACACACATAGCTGAGACAGCACACACCAGCACAAAAAAATGAAGACAGCCTCTTGAACTCTTTTGCTCCCACGCCATGGAAACCAGACGCAAACACCTTTGCCAGGCTTCATTGCACAGTGCCAAATTCTGCGCACGTCCCATTGCGATGTAGGTAATGTACACCCTCAACCATTTCTTGTATTGGAACAGAGCAAGGCTCTTAAAATCGAAATTACTTTTTTTTCTGGCACTGTAGATCAACAGTGCACATTGTACAAGATGCAGCACTGTTATTAATTTTCTTAAACCTATTTAATATTGATACATCTGTTAACGTCTTTCTGTCTCATTGATTGGAATACAGTTTATAGCCTCCTGAATTGGTGGTGGCTTGGAGAGGTCTTCATTTTGCAGTGGATTGACCATGGCTGATGATAATAGCCTCCAGACTCAATATAAGTAGTATTAGTTAATGAATACCATTCATTGATCTTCCCATAGGAGTGTGGAATTTCCAACACTGGCACATCACCACCAATGGAGATGTTTACTGTTTAACGCTCATTTAAGTTTGGTCGGAGAGACCTCGTATATTTATTACAGCAAGCAATAGTTGTGTATAATTTCTATATTTTGGGTGAGGCTGTGGTTTGAGTGCTGGACAATCATGTGGATGAGCATCAACCCATGTCATCAACCCTTAAGGGTCAGGAACGTGAGTCATGTTCATGACAAGTCCTATCAACAGTGGTTGTCCTTCAGTAACATTAGCACTGCCATGGCGCTTTGGATGGCAGATTTGTGCCAGAAAGGCACCACGTGTTTAAGCAACAACAAAACATTGACTGAACCACTGTAATGACCGTGCCTTTCAACCGTAAGTCAACCTTTGCTCAAGGTGAGCTTTGTTTCTTCTGCCATCCCCGGTAGCCTAGAATTCCCTCCCCCTGCGATCCATGCTGCTAAACTCCCTGCTCCTGTTAAAGTCTCTATTCACCAATTTTATCATCTCTTCTGCCCGTGAATGACCAACTGAGTGTAAATATCAGACCACATGTGTATCCGTCGTTGTGCTTGGTGGTTGCCCATGATGCGCAGGTCCTATTATCTGCAGAGGTCGGACATGATGGAGTTGCATTTAGAGACGATGTGAATCCCAAATTTGTCGTAATATGTTTGCATACTGTGGCCTTATACATATTTATCAAATTAAGATATTTACCTGGATTACAATTGCTAGGGTGGCCAAGGTGTCAAGTGACACACGCATAGCGAACACAAAACGGTGTAACTTAACATTTAGACACCACGCGTATTTACTGCTATCATAATGTTGTATATGTCGGATTATGAAATTTTGATAAAAATAAAACAATTAATTAAAATTTAAAAAAATTGCGTAATTCGCGTGAATTATGTTAATGTTTGTAATTATATGCATTAATTATGATAACCACTGATATAATCGTATTAATGTATGCAAATGCTTGCGATTATGTTAATGTTTGCAGTTATGATAATTAGGCTTAACTTCGTTATCCAGAGTTGTATCAATCAGGATAAAAGATTATCTTTGCTTAAACATTTATTGATTACCTTAGTGTTTTTATGTTATGTTAGGTCTCCAAATTCATATCTCATCGCAGGTTACAGTCATTATGAATAAGACAGTTTTGCATGGACTGGGAAAGAAGCACTCGACATACTTCTGTTTTAAGCAAATTTTTATTCTAAACAAACATATGATACTCTAACATGCAAAAGCAAAAGTATACGTCAACAGATTCATAGGCGAGATTATGCAATTAACGAAAATAAATGACTAAAATATTTCTTATTCATGTAACTCGACGGCAGCAACTGCTTTGCACGATCAGTTGATATTGAACGCACCACCTTGAAATGGCAACCCTTTTTGAAACACAAAGATAACTTTTTGAAAGTCTTATTCGTGTGCGTGTTGTGTGTGCGTTGTATTGTTCCCTTGATAATTAATATTTTAAGTAGAGGCAGGGCGCTGTGTCGGAGCTTGTGGGGTGGGGGAGGGGAGATACAACCAGCGGCCAGAGATTCCTTCTCGCTTGGGCGTGGCCGCAGCGAGCCCGTCCTTTCTCTCTCCACTGATAGATTGAGCGGCGTCGGCACGACGCTCGCCGTCGTGGCGCGCGATGATTCTGTCGTCGGATAGCGCGCAGCTCCTCCACCGCTGGATGACGAGTCGGCACGACGCTCCGTGACGCCCGGGTCGTGCTGCTCGTGCGCTCTCTCTCTCTGCTGCTGGATGACGAGTTGGCACGACGCTCGCCGACGTGGTGCACGATGATTCCGTCGTCGCTGCTGGACGTCTTGTCTGTTCTCACTGGGTGTTGGTCGGTGTGTGTGTATCAAACACACGGCGCATTCGATGGCGCTCTCTCTCTTTTGGTGGCAGCTCCAGGCTTCTCTACTGCTGGATGATTGTGGAGTCGGCACGATGCTCGCCTTCGGCGGTGCGCGATGATATCGTCGTCGAATAGCGCACAGCTCATTCGCTGCTGGATGACGAGTCGGCACGATGCTCGGTGACGCCCGGGTCGTGCCGCTCATGTGCTCTCTCTCTCTCCTTGATCGCTGCCAACTTCACACGGACACCCGCCCTTACTTCAGGCTGTGTTGGCTCAGGCTCTGGACGACGCGGCTGTGCGCTCTCACCGGCTTGGAGCGCTCTGGCGATGAACGATGGCTCTTGTTGCTCATCCGCTGCTGCTCGTCCTTTTCGAAGCTCGCTTGGTCGACGCTTTGCGATTTCCGCCCGTTTCTACAGGTTGATTGCTTGTTGTCACTCGTCACTCTCTCTTCTCCGTGCTTTCCTTTGTTCGTGCAGCTGCCAGCTTCACTCGCACTTAACCACACCTTGCCACTTCGTTCTGCGAGAAGCGACACCGGCCATCGGTATCAGACTTCTACGACTCCAACGACCCCTCCTCGTTCCATCTCTCCTCGAGGCACGATGCGCCCCAGCTCCCCTTGCGAGCCCCGTCGCAACGCTGCGTCGCAAGCCGAGTCCCGAGACTGAGCGCGACTCGAACCCGACTGCTCACAGACTTCTGCGCGTTTGTGCTTAACTCAAAAACGTGAACACCCTCTCCTCTCTCCGCGTCTCTTGCGAGAGGAAAACAAACAACAACAAAAACAGACGCTCTCGGAATGTCAGCACAAACCCCCCCCCTCGCGACCCTTTGACTCCTTCCTTGCTCCCCCTGCGTGGGTCATCCCGAGGCCAGACCCCGCAATACGTATTTCATGGCACGCGTGTGTTTGTGCCAAACTGCTGGAAGACCAAGGTGGTCGAGGAGATTTATGCAATACATTTATGTGGTCCTGTGTGTTACATTTATTCTTGATATTTCTTATGAGTTCCCTCGGTCTTAGTATATCGTGGTTATTATTCGGTCTATGTTTAATGAATATTCGTAATGATCCTCGTTACATCATTATTTTGAGGGCTTTGCCAAGTTTAGTTATACGTTTGTCTCCAGGGATTGGTGTTTTATTCTGAGTTATATTTTAATGTCCTGAGGTTAAGTGTAACTAAGTTTCCACTTAAGCTTTCTGGAATTCGTATTCTTTAGTTTTTAGGAAGGTCATGTAGATAGAAACATATAATACAAAATAATATATATGCGGTGAATACGAGTAAAATAAGGGAATTACTAATAAAAAGCCCCTATTGTAGGCTGCAGTCATACCTTTGGTTGATTTTTTTTTGTTTGTTAAGTTTCTACTTTTCGTTAAGGAAAACGTTAAAGAAACGCGAGTTGCAACAGTTGTTTTTCTCTGCTCTGCACGTTATCCGTGCATCTCCAGACGTCTTGGGAAGGTTAGGCCAACGACCTTTTGTCCATCTGGATGTCTCTGACCTCTCTGTGCCCGAATTCTTACCGTTTAATGGCCCTCCCCGTTTCACAGATTCCTGGTGTGCTTGTGAGGAGTAGTGGGTTGTTTTCATTATTTAATTTGAAAATATATATAGATATAAAAAAACATTTTTTTTTATTCTTAATATTAATAACGGAAAACAGGGCATAGATACAACAATAAGCTACACATTGAATATCATGGCACAACTCGTGGGTGAGGTACATAAGCCTGATGACACTGGTCAAAAAAAGAAATTCTGGCCTGGACTTTTGCAGCTGTTTTAGACTAATTTCAGGGTGCTGATTCCAAATCTGATCTCAGATTTGCTCTATCACATCATTTTTATGCTATCGGCATACCCCATTTTCATTGATTTTACCCGAAATTAACTCTGTCACTTATGATTGCAAGTTGTTGCGAGTCAGTGATTGCTTTAGTGTTAAAATATGGTGCTGTATTTTTAGGATATTGTGTTTATAATATAATTTTATGTAGATATCCACATTTATTTAATACTAGCGGAAGTACCCGGCATTGCCCGGGTGAAAAATATATTTCTTAAAAACCTTACATATATATACACAGATACTAAGGTATTGTCAAAGCCTGGTAGGCCGTTTGTACATTTCTCCACCAACAAATATATAAGAGGCTTGCACAAGTCCAAAAAGTTGTAGAAAGTGTGGGGTAAATAGTTGATGTAAAAGGTTTCCGAAAATTGTGGACCGCGCCCCCCCCCTCAAAAAATATCTTTACCCCTCGTAGGTATATATACCTACACACCTTACATACAACAGAGGAAGTAGTATCTATTAACTCTGTAGTAGTATCTACTGACTGTACCGTAGTATCTACTGAGCCAGTAGTAGCTACTGACTGTGTAGTAGTATTTAGTGACTGTTGAAACTACTGACCATAGTAGTATTGACTGGGCCTGCAGTAGTATCTACTGACTATATAGTAGTAACGACTAACTGTATAGTATCTGCTGACTCTATAGTAGTATCCACTGACTATAGTAGTATCTACTAACTCTATATAGCAGTATCTACCAACTCGATAGCAGTATCTACTATCACTACAGCAGTGTATACTGACTGTGGTGGTAGCTTCTATGATTACAGCAGTGCATACTGCTGTGGTGGTACCTGCTATGATAACAGCAGTGCATACTGACTGTGGTGGTACCTGCTATGATTACAGCAGTACATACTGAGTGTGGTGGCACCTGCTATGACGACAGCAGTACATACTGTGGTGGTACCTGCTATGATGACAGCAGTACATACTGTGGTGGTGGTGGTGGTGGTACTTGCTCTGATGAGAGCAGTACATACCGTGGTGGTGGTACCTGCTATGATTACAGCAGTGCATATTGACTGTACTCACCACTCACCCTCACCACTCACAACTCACCCTCAGCACTCATCCTCACCACTCACCCTCACCACTCACACTCACCACTTACTACTAACCACTCACCCTCACCATTCACCCTCACAACTCACCAATCTCCCTCACCACTCACCCTCACCATTCAGCCTCACCACTCACCCTCACCACTCACCCTCACCATTCATCCTCACCAATCACCACTGACCAATCACCACTCACCACTCACCCTCAACACTAACCACTCTCTCAACACTCACCCTCACCACTCAGCACTCACGCTCACCACTCACCCTCAACACTCACCCTCACCGCCACTAGTCACCCTATTCCCGTTTTAAAAACTTGATTACGTGTCGCCAAGTATGCTTAACATTTCGAACAGACACACACATTCACTAATTTAGCTGTTGACATTTAACATACTAAACGTCAGCTTGTACTACTGTCATCATAGCAGGTACCACCACCACAGTGATTGTGAGTGGGGAGGGTGAGTGGTGAGCGGGGAGGGTGAGTGGTGAGGGAGAGCGGTGAGTAGTGAGGATGATTGGTCAGGGTGAGTGAATGGTGAGGGTGAGTGTGAGTGGTGAGTGATAGTGAGTGGTGAGTGATAGTGAGTGGTGAGGGAGAGTGGTGATGGTGATCAGTGAGGGTGATTGAGGGAGAGTGGTGAGGGTGTATATATTTTTGCCTATGATGACAGCAGTACATGCTGACGTTTTGTATGTTAAATATAAAAGCTAAATCTGTGAATGTGTGTGTCTGTTGGAAATGTTAAGCAAACTTGGCGACACGCAGATTTTAAAACGGGAAAAGGGCGATTCTAAAGTAATCTACAACCTTCGATGATTTCTTTGCGCGATTCAAAGAATCGATTCCTGGCGTGTTGGGGGGTTGACATTTTTAATTACAGAGTTTTATTTTCATTGGTATGTTATGTTATAAAGTTTTCAGGAGTTTTTAAATTATATTTTTGCCCCGGTCAACGCCGGATATTTCCCATTCGTAGCAGTTTATATCGACTCTATAACAGGGGCGGTTTCTTCATTAGGGCGATTGGGCGACGCACCACCAAAGTGTGAAAGGGACTTTTTCAATCACATTCACAAGCTCATTCAACCACAGAGTTACGCTAGCCGTCACTGTGCCTCTGGATATAGTCCAATCAGCGTCATGTCACGTTCTGTGGAGTACCGCCTCTTTTTGGGCGATTTCACTCTGGCTGAGAATCGCCCAGAGTGTTCCCATAGACTTACATTCAAAGATGTTTTTTTTTCGAACGGCAGGCGCTGTAATACATTCTCTATGGCTTCCGGGAGGGCTCGCACTAATGTGCTTACGTCATCATACGTAAACACGTTTCAGTCAACAATATTATTTGTCGCCACCTAGTGGAATCTTTAATTAAAGAAACTGAGTCGATTGAAAATACATTTACTGGTTAAAAACCCTTGTCAAACTCCATTTGAGCTTGAATTTTGGTAAAATGTTAATTAACGTAATAACACACACACAAATCATCGCTGTCGGACGGAAGCCTTGTATGTCCAAAACTGTTACTTTTCAGGAAACGAAAGAAAACCTGTTTTTTCCCCAAAATAATTTTCAAGCTTTTTCAATGCTTTTCATAGGTTAAATATTTGTAAAACACATTGACAGATGTAAAGGGTGACCAATAGCATTAATTTTAGAAAAAATATGGAGATATAAAATATTGATTCTGCCTGATACATTGTTGCTGTCGGGATGGAAACCTTGTATCTCAATATTTATATTATAATAAATAATTTATTTTATAACTAAAATAAATGTATTTATTTTGTCAGGTCTGCGACACAATCTTGGTCCACACCAAAGAAAGGTTCTCCTTTACCGACCACCTTGTAAGTGCCACGCTGCTACAAGGAGAGATGTTTCAACAGCATGGCCATACATTTCCTGTTGAGGCTCTGAACATCACTGTCAGGGCATACCCTATGTTAAATAAGGCGAAGCTGAAGACTGAACTGTCTCTCATTTATGAGAGTCCAGAATTCAAGGGCTGCTGTGGTGCACTGGCGCTGTACCAGGTTTTGCTGAAGTACTTTTTCAGAGACTGTTGCTCTGTTGAACATCCTCATAACCACTCCCATGACAACTGCTGAAGCTGAGAGGTGTTTCTCAACCTTAAAGAGAATCAAAACATTCCTGAGACATGTAATGGGATAGGAACGTCTGAATGCAATGGCTATGCTTTCCATGGAGAGGGAACTAGTCAGGAGCATGCCTGCTTTCAATGAGAGAGTAATTGATCACTTTGCTACTTTGAAAGAGAGAAGAGCAAAATTTCAGTATAAGTAAGCAGTGTATTAAGCGAGTAATGTGATGTAAGCAGTGTAATAATAGTGAGTATAGAAACAAACAAGGAGATGTATTGTAAGAATCACTTTATTTTTCATTAATATTAAAGTAGTGAAGTTGCCTTTACATGCTTAAGCTGTTAATTGATCCATTGCATGGGTGGACCTTATCCTTATCAATCATCCAAACATTTGCCCCCCCTGAGAGATTTTGCAGGAGCCGCCACTGCTCTATAACCAACTTACAGTAAACGGGAATCGGCCGATTCTAAAGGAGTCTACAACCTTCGATTCCTTTGCGCGATTCAGAGAATCGATTCTTGACTCAGTCGGGTTTAACATTTTAATTACACGGTTGTATTTTCATTGGTATGTTATTTTCAATGTATTTTTCCCCCGGGCAACGCTGGGTATATCGAGTTTATAGCACAAAGTCTTCGCCTGACACGTGTGGGGTGTCGAGGCCTAGTACCGTGCAGAGCCTCCGGCCTCGCCTAGATTGCCCAGCCGGGCGAGGCTGGGTGCTGGGGCCGCTACTCCCCCCCCCCTGCGCTAGAATAATACTGTCTAATCGCGTCGCGTGTTAACGCGTGTGCATATTGTTAATGGAAATTAAAAATGGCGTCCACCCCGCGGCTACGGCGTTGCTGCCCGTTGCCAGGGACAACAGTGTGCTTCGTCACGTGCCGGTCGGCGATAGTAAATACATAAATAAAGATAAATCGCACTAAATCGATTATCAGACCGATTTAAAGGCGACGGACGAAAAATCGGAAATGCCTATTCCCACCACGGGGCACGGGACGTGCCTCCCGGCAACATGTTTTCGTCCTAAAACCACGGCCCGAGCGCCAAATCCCTCGCACTCGCAAGCGAGCGTACACAGACAAACGGCCAGACAGACAAAAAGTGACGTTTATAGGTAAGATTTTTCTTCTGCAGTTTTTATTTAAGATGCAATATTAGATTTGGAATCAGCACCCCAAAATTACCTTAAACCCGTTGGAATACCTTATGCCAGAAAAAGTGTGTTGACCAGTGTTATTCGTTTGTCAAGGAGTTCAGGGTGTATTTCAGTAGTTCGTTCATATCTTTCTCAGTCCACTTGCCCTGGTGAGGGTCGTGGTGGCAGCGTGTTGAGTAGGACAGTTCAGACCTCCCTTTCCCTGGCGACAGACTCCAGCACTAAATTACTATACACTACTACACTAAACTATACACTACTACACTACATTACTATACACTACTACACT
The DNA here is from genome assembly GCA_014621495.2 of Entosphenus tridentatus. Classification (NCBI taxonomy): domain Eukaryota; kingdom Metazoa; phylum Chordata; class Hyperoartia; order Petromyzontiformes; family Petromyzontidae; genus Entosphenus; species Entosphenus tridentatus. The sequence goes on along the minus strand of CM025660.2, from coordinate 8,966,952 downwards.
ATACACTCTACACAGACTCTAGCTCTTCCTGGGGAATTCTCAGGCATTGCCAGGCCAGCCGAGCGACACAGTCCCTCCAGCGTATCCTGGGCTGGCCCCGGGGTCTTCGCCCCCCGAAAATGTAATTATTTTCGTAATTTTTGGAAAATTTCTTGAAATATCTTCTTCCAAAATGTCTGGCCAGTGTGAAGGAAGAGGCTGAATGCCGTCAAGATGGGGCTTTCTGGAGCTCCCTCGAGTGGAGAATCCTTCCACCAACAGTGGCATGAGCATTCAGGTGCAGTGCTGCATCTTTATCGTTTAATTTACATGATTTTTGTCAAACGTTTGGCTCAGGACAAATTGTTCCAAATGATAGCGACTCAAGACTGCCTTTCTATGTTAAACCTTGCATTCAGCAAATGCCTTGTTGACTATTCATGAGTAGGAAATGCCACACATCTCTCACACCACCACTACGCAGTATGTTTAGCAGAAACCGTTCACTTGCTAAAGGTCAATGTAAACTCCATTTCAATTCAACAAACTGTTAACGACAAGACACCCTTTCACATTCATTCCCACGGTTACGGTTAGGGATTACTTCTTGGGGAGTGATTTGTTACACGTAACGTATTGTTTCACATTGTGTTACAAGTAGCGGCTATTATTAGCCCGTGTAACCAGAGGTGGATCGCCATGGCCTGCACAATCGCTGGTCATGCCCAGCGTCCCATGACATTTGTGGGTTTGAGGGCCGAGCCACTGCTGAACTGCCACAGCCAGGTTTGCCTTGGGCAACCAAGTGGCCTCTTCCAGGTCCATTCCGGCCTCATTTCATGCTCTACTCGAATAGCGACCTGAAAGACCAGGTGTACCAATGACGTAGATTCAGAGCAACAACTACAGGTTGTCAAGCCAAATAACCGCGCCAAGAGCAGCGGAGTGTATCGCTGTGATTTCTCCTTCGTATTTGTGGATCGGGTATTGCGTCATTACACGTGGTACAGTTTGTTCTCGATAACCACAGTGGCACACTTGAGAGCAGCAAAACGAAAACAAAATCATCAGCTAGATGATAATGCAGATTTATGGGGTTTTATAAAGTGCCTTTCACACCATGGCATCTCCGAGTGCTTTACATGCGATAAGCGACTTACATGACTTCCCATCGCAAACAATCGAAAGGGCATCCCTCTCAATGGCAGCTGTCCGTGTGGTGGCACAAAGTGACGCAGCACCTTGCTTGCAAGCGGCCATTCATCTCATTTAATCAATTATTGCATTAAGTCTCGTGACTCTCTTCCAGGAGGGTTCTACCCATTTTTTGCAGAAGAGGGGCAATGATTAGTATGTGCCATCTCAATTGAGTAATTTGCAGCTATTTTTTTCTGATTTGGTACATTTCCACAGTGACCTCCGGAACACAATGGCCTACCTTCTAACGCTGTCAGGGGATATCTAACGTCCACTGTGAAGCAGACGACGCGCATTTGCTGTTGATACACCCGAAGTGTTAACCAAGACGGCCTGCTGGATTAGGAACCGTGAAACCTCTGAACAAGCAGAGCCGCGAACGAGCAGAGCCTGAAGAGCAATTTTAAACGGTATTCATGGGTCAGACCCATACAATATCACTGACAACGGGGATGCCCAGGACTGGTTCAGATATCACTCACCGTTGATGATAGCCACAGCCACAAATTGAACTCGGGTTGCCAGGTTCACATTGGAGTGCACTGGCCGTTGAGCCACCACTCCAATTTAAAAAAACTACATTTCAAAATTAAATAAGCAATGCACGTGCAATATATTGCTGCACTTCCAAAACCTTGAGTAATCCGAAATGAAAGACAGATTCCTTTTCAAAGTAACGATCCATACATGTCCATTAAAACTGCTTAAATGTGCAGTGGTGTGTGTTGATACACCCACAGACCCGTAACTCTGACTAATGGAGCGCGTCTTAACTGAGGAAGTGTGCACTATTACACAGATTAATGTTCACTTGATAGTGGAGGCGAGCACATATACACTGGCATGAAGTGCAAAGACTTTTAATTCTCCATGCAAGGTGTGATAAATAGCATTAACTGACGAGACGAAGTGTGTTCGAGCATTCGCATTGTGCTTATTGTCTACACATGCACAGTGTAATTGTAAATAACCAAATTTAGCAACGCGGCAAAGCACCTGCATTAAAATAACCTCACTGCTCGTTGTTAATACCCTGCCCTGCCAACACCCGTCTGCCGGAAACACGTGGTTATACCCCCCCGACCCCCGAACTGTTAAAGGCCAAGGTCAAACGCTTATCACGTTATGAACTTTTGTTGCTGACGATAATTAGGTTCACAATTGGTCCTGACCATTTTCAGAAAATGGGGGGGGGGGGGGTCATCCAAAATAGTTGTTCTTTGGGCTCCCAATAGGCTAGCACCACCTGGCGTGAGGGCTTCCCCTCCCACTTACCAACTTCTCGGTGCCATATCAAATCAATACCGATCTCGGGCAAACCTGCCCTCCTAGTTTCTTAAAAAAATAAGTAAACAGAGAAGGGATTGAGCAAATTAAATTAACATGGGATTGCATGTTTCTTTAAACCGGCATTGAACATTTCTAAATAGTATAAAACCATCGATTTAATACGTAGGCTTTCGTGACCAATGTGATTCATAATAACGGTTTATTTTAGGTGAGATCGCATAAATATAGATGTGTCGTTAACCCACCACTGACCGAGAGTCAATTAATAAGGTTTGTCACGTAAACAAAATGTGCCAATTGGTTACTACTTGAGCACACCAGTTTGTTGGAGAGTAAACCCACAATATTTACAATTTGAGTGCAACGTTTCGCTGGTGATTTTAACCAGCTTCATCAGACTATTTCCCTGCTTCTGGTCTTAAATATAGCAAGATGATGTAATCATCACTGTGCAAAGATCGGAAAGGGTGGTTAATGTAATTATATAAATTATAATGGATGATGTTAATCTGCAAATATGCAGTACATCTAACCGGTTGGGTTAGTCACAGTTAATCAATACATAATCTGAATATGCATGCAATTAAACAATGTATTGCTTAATAATACGCTTCCCCAGCAGCACTGAGCTTGTAGCTGTCAGAACGGTTAATGTTTTAGCGTGTTTTTTTGGTTATAACTCGCTGAATATGTGGTTTTATCGTGGATATGGACCCAGGACTGGAACCCAGACAACCCTGTTTGGAGGTGACACAGCTGGGTGGCTGGAGCCGCACACTCATCGAGTTGTGTAACATGTGAACGGCTGATTTATATTGCTCCCTTATTTATACCTAATCCGCATAATGGTTCTGAATGTCCATCAGTGGGTGATGGAGAGGCTGGCTGTTTCATATTTCTCACTTGTTATGAATGTCAACAGATGCGAGGCATTGCTTGCACCACACACTTGTGCATGTTTGCATATAGCTCTCTGAAAGCAAGCTAATGCTGTAGGAGAGTTAAGGAATAAGGTGTACTGGGGCAAGGTGGAGGGGAATGGGATGGAAATATACCATCGCTTCCTCACGCACATTTATAAAATCAATAATTCGCTGTACTGAGTACCTGCTATATATAGTTTATTTGTCTAGTTAAAGAACATATTATATCCTTACTGTTTGGTTCTATCGGTAGTCACGTAGAAATAAATAATGAATTACATATCTGCATACGACGTTTCGATTGCAACATAAGCAATCATCATCAGATATAAATGAAAGAGAAAACAAACCTAGAAAATTGAGAAATATAATGCAATACCATACAGAGAGTCGGCTAACATAACAGTCAACACCCTACCTGGTTGATTACGTTCTTCCAAAGATTGCTAAATTTGAGAGAGAGACAAAACACAGACACGGAAACACAGACAGACACATAAGCAGACAGAGAGATAACACAGAGACATACAGAGAGAGAGACACACACATCGGCACACAAAGAAACAACGCCTCTGTGTCGAGGCCTTAAATAGAGAGAGAGGGGGCAGAGAGAAGGGGGGGTAGAGAAATTAGCATGTCAATGAAAGATTTGGAGCTTTCGTGACTGCAATAAATAATAGGGCAACAACACGAGGACACACACATACAGAGAAAACACACTTAATCAAATAAACTTAGTAAAATTTGGAAATGTAATGCAATGCAACACAGAGAGTCGGTCAACACACAATTAACGCATAGCCTAGTTTATTACGTTCTTACAAAAAGAAGAACGTAATCAACCAGGTAGGGTTATGTTAGCGGCCTCTCTGTGTTGTATTGCATTATATTTCTAAATTTACTAGGTTTCTTTTCTCTTTCATTTGTACCTGATGATGATTGCTTGTGTTGCAATCGAAACGTCGTATGCAATGATTTAATTAATTAATTATTTCTATGTGACTTTACCGAAAGAACCAAAGAGTAATTCCTGCAGTCACGAAAGCTCCAAATCAAATATATACCCTTGTTTATTTGACCATAGGCATGGGAATATCTGTTACATTATGCACACTTACACACAATTGCGTATAAACGTGGATACAATCACAACTAAGGAAATTACCCTATATATATTTATACAGTGCAAGGGCTTTTTATTGAGCTTCTAGTCAGGTCAGTAAATTCTATAGATTTTTCCTTGTCACTGTTCATGTTTCCAATCCATAGGTCATACCAAGTATTATGCACGTATGTTGACTTCTTTCACACCGTACGTAGCCAACGGCACTCATCATACGTGCGGGGGAAGGGCAACAAGCTAAAAACAACAAATGCACTGATTAAAACATTTATTCGACAGGCACATATGGGTAGGTTGGCTTTCATGATCAAGTTTCGCTTTCCAAAAGTGTCCTGACAGAGGAAATAGACCAAAATCTGACAAGTGTACAAGCAAGAGTGGAAAGATGCAAGCTTGCAATACAAATAAGACGGCATGGATCGGAGACGAAATGTTAATGAGAGACATCATTATGTCTTGATTTAAAGCTTTCGTGACTGCAGGAATTAATACTCTTTGGTTCTTTCGGTAAAGTCATGTAGATAGAAAAAAAGCTAATAGATCACGACGTTTCGATAGCAACACAAGCCATCGTCTTCAGGTGAAACAATGCAGCAGGCGGACTGCTGAGGCAGGAGGAAATGTAGCGAGAGAGCTTCTGCAACCAGAGGTTATAGACGTTTATGGTGGGTACAACCCAAGGGTAAGTGGGCGGGGCTAGGGATGGAGGTATGGAATTTGCAAGTAAATGTAAGGCTAGCAAACGTAAGGCTAGCAAACGTCGGGTAATTAAATTTACAGAGGGAACAATGTGATAGAGAAAAAAATATATCTTATATAACTTAGCAAACTTAGAAATGTAATGCAACTCAGAGAGTCGGCCAACACAACAGTTAACACTTGCCCTCTGTAAATTTCATTAGCTGACGTTTACTAGCCTTTACATTTACTTGCAAATTCCATCCCTAGCCCCGCCCACTTACCCTTGGGTTGTACCCACCACAAACCTATATAACCTCTGGTTGCAGTAGCTCTCTCGCTACATTTCCTCCTGCCTCAGCAGTCCGCCTGCTGTATTGTATCACCTGAAGACGATGGCTTGTGTTGCATTAGAAACGTCGTGATCTATTAGCTATTTTTCTATCTACGTGACTTTACCGAAAGAACCAAAGAGTATCATTATGACTGTGAAGTGCGCCTGTACGGGACGTGTCGCTGGCTGTGGATCGTAGCCAGTGTTCGAGACTGACAATGCAGTGGCAGCTGACGGAAAGGTGACACTCTTTAGACTATGATCACAATGGAGATGATGGAGAGATATGTCCAGCTCATGTGCAGGGGGTTTTACGCCAGCATGAGGAATGAGGATGACTTAGAGAGGCATTCATCCAGTAGTTAATATAGAATGGAAGCTGCTGATGATAATATTGCATGGTGTTCGGTGCCAGCATCATACCTTGCAATTAACGCATTTTGCAGATCTAAATACGAATGCTCCATTCAAAATATTATTCAATTCTGATTTGACCTAAGAGAGGTCCATAGTATGTTCGGATACTGATTTAGAGTGGCAGAATGACCTTGAATTGAGCACAGATAGCCAGTAATCGAACATTCTATGACCGTTCGGTCACAAGTAAAATTGCAGTCTTTAAAAATATTATGAAGTAAGAAATGTGCAGTTTAGGTTATGGATGCAGTATTATTTTTGGAGGAAATAGATTTCACTATGAACAAAATGTATTCATGCCATGTAATTAACAATGCTTTAACAGTTATTTTAACATGTTTAAGATGTACTACAGAAAGCATTTATGGTAATGCATGTTATTTTGCTCATATTTTACTTAAATGATAACACTAGTGCTTTATATATAACACGTACTTAAACATGTTAGATACACTTTAAAAGCATTGTTAATTACACTGATTAAATGCTTTTCTGTTCACAGTGAATAGAACCCAACCATGGAAATGCGTATATGTAATTTATTACACTTGTTTGTTGTATACAATGTCTGTTTATAAATACGTGAGTGCAATTGTCAAGCCTTAGAACAAAACTATACAATTGTGGGATTTGTAAGCCCACGAACTGAGCGTGTATCTGCTAGATTTGTGAGTCAGGCCACAACTTCCAAGTATTACTTTAAATTTATCTATTTCTAAAAGGAGATAGTATTATTTATAAATTACCTCTGTCAGAGCTTCAGTAAATGTACTGCATTGACTCCTGGCTTTATTATATACATAAATCCTTGTATCAGCAGTAATAAAATCAAATACATCGTTATACTGTGCTGAGGTCAGAATCCCAGGAACAATATATTTCAGACCATATTCATTTAAATGTAAAATTATAAATTATCTTTTATTTTATTACATCCGCACGTGAACTTCACCTCCTCATCACTATTATCCATGCCTTTTACCGGCAGTGTACTATTTTTTGTATTATTACACATCCGTCATTCACGTGTATCCTTTGATCGTTTAATGTGTTTGTGTTTTATGTACATATCATAATTATAAGCAGAGGCCCCACAGTAATGCAAAGTGATAGCAACAAAGGGAGCCGGAAGAAACATAGGAAATTGGATATTAACAAGATTATTCTTTGGGTCTTTCGGTAAAGTCACGTCGATGGGTTCAAATAGAATAACAAAAAAAACTACGACGTTTCGTTTCTATACTCTTTGGTTCTTTCGGTAAAGTCACGTAGGTTTCTACACAAGCGGTCGTCTTCAGGAAAAAAGTCGTAGTTTTTTTATATTTTCTTTGAACCTATCTACGTGACTTTACCGAAAAACCCACAGTGGAAATGCAATCCAGATGTCACAAGTTGAATGAAACAAGGGCACATTTTAGCTTTTTGTGTTTAGTTTGTTGTCCTTCCCCTGCACTGCTGATTAGCATGGTTGGCTACGTAAGGTGTGAAAGAAGTTCATAGTACGTTTGTAAACGTTGCTCACCTCTCTCCATCCCTAAGTATATATGCTTGGATCACAATTAGTCGATCTTGAGTTTGCATGTGGTGGGGTAAGTGTGGGTATTCCCACCTCATCTAAGATGCCTGGCCAGTATGCAAGAGTAGAATAAATGTCCTTGAGAGTGGTCCCCTAGAGTTCCCTCTAGTGGAGGCCCTTCTGCCAGCAGTGGTGTGAGCGAGCAATTGCAGGGCTGCCCCTTTACATTTTAACAAGTGGTTGGAAGAAAAAAGAGTTACAAAGATGAGATGTGCAATAAGACGAGAAGGATAATGTCCCATCCTGGAGTGAAGCATCTCCAGGTAGCATAGTGAGCAGGGTTGGCCAAGTGTGCATCGGCTAGAAGTTGGAGCTTGAATCAAGGCACAACGATCCAGACAGCTTTGACTGTAGTAGCAGTAGCAGAGATAGAAGAAGGCAACATATTCATCATAAGAGTGGCTGTCGAAAATTAGTGAGTGTAGATATATCAAGGGCTTTGTCCAAAATATATATATATATCTTCGCAGAAGTTGACATGCTGCCTCTTCCGATTAGCACGGTTGGCTACGTACGGTTCGAAATATATTCTACATACATACTAAACTTAATTTCGTTGGGAACCTGCTCTATCAGAATAGTTTTGGAAATAAAATTGTTCCAACCACATCGCATCCTGTCTCTCGCAACTGCTGAGATCATAAACTGTTTCAAGATATTTTGGGGACCAATAATCCGTTATTTTTTTGTTTAGCTCTGGGATTGTGTGGAATGTTTCATTGTAGGTCTTCTTGGTGATTTCCTCGGCTGGCAGAGTAGGGATGTCTCATGGAAATGTGTCGGGCAGAAATCTGTGCATCGCTATTACCTGGACGCCTGTGACCAATTGCATGGAACACCTCAATTTAAATCTATGTTAATTGATAGTCATATGAATGCGAGCTAAGGGAAGTTATTCTATGTAACTGACCCCTGGGCTTTGGCTGATGTCAGACGTGAAAGGGCTGTTCTTTCAGTTATGCTGGAACCATAATTCAGACTTTCTCCAGTTGTTGAGACTCTTATGTGAGTTCATATATATCGAGAAATGCCGAGGGAATAACATTAAAGTCCAGTCCCTTATCTTTGCTAAGATGCATCAGCAGCTGTGGACACTCTCCTTCACCCCTCCCTTTTTCGCCATCCCAACAGCAGGGTTCTGGGAGTGTATTGAGTTCAGTCTCTGGGCTGGTGCTGTGTTTATGATTTTGGTTCGTTACAGCAAGGAATCCGAACTGTTATGGTTGAGATGGCACTCACCATGTGTGTTCGTATCAATTGCTCCAAGGTGTTGGTGGCTGTTTGTGGCCTTCGCTTTGTCATTAATTTGAAATTATTGGACTCTTTCCAGTCAGAGCAGTTTGGCCAGAACTATTTTTTTTTATTCTGGATATTCTTCTGGAGCGTGTCCAGTTATTGAATGTACCAAGATGATTAAGAATGGGAAACTATAATTATCGGGAGGAATGGTGGTGGCTGCAAAGGATGACAATTGAGAGAACGTTGGAAGGTGCTCGTGAAATAGGAAGAACCACGATTTGGCTGGATATCAAGCACCAAACACTGGACACTGGCTTTTGCCCGTCCAAGGAGGGGTGTATATTGCAGTAAATCTGAAATATTCAATAGAAAAATTGTTCAGCTCATGATTATTAATGAGGGGGGGGGGGGTTGCCCCATGTGGAGTGACGTCACCCGCTAATGGTTATTGGGGAGGGGTGCAGCATGTGGAGTGACGTCACCCCCTCATGGTTATTGTGGAGGTTTGCGGCATGTGGAGTGACGTTGCCCCCTCGATTATTAATGAGGGGGGGATCTTTTGAAGTGACGTCACGCACAGATGTAGCACTCTGCTGCATATATTTATTCTTTACCATTACTTTCTGTAAACAAACGTCATATTTGAAGCGACTTTGCGTAATAAATTATTTAATTCAGCTCGACCTTCCTTTGCGTTCGTGTAAATATCCACCCACTCATGAATATCACTTAGGGGGGGGGGCCTCATGTGGAGTGACGTCACGTGTGGTACGGACAGACATTTCTGGGTGATTATAGTAGGTAATAATGGAAGCCATTTCAATTATGCATAACGAATAGAGAAGTGAAAAGTCATTGCTCGGTGATATCGGTGAAGCAAACGGTTACCCAAACAGCTCAACAGCCGAACAGGCCAACATCCAGACAGCCCAACAGGCCAACTTGACAACAGCTTGGACAAAAGGATTCTCACAAAACCCTGTCTAACGTAAGTGCCTAAAGTCTGTGTATAGCAATGTGCACAGTGCGCTGGTTGTATTACCTCATAGCTGTCAAACTCTCTGCAATTCAGCACCCACTATTTGTCTATCTTGTTCTCTCATATGTTATGCTCCAACGCTCCATTCTCATGTCACTTAATGTCCCAGTGGAACATCCACGCTACGCATGTCACACTGCCAACATCTGGACTTGGCACACTCCGGTGCTTTCAAAAAACACTGAGAACTGTGCTCTCCTTACACATCCCACTGCAATTTAATTTTACCACTCCCTCCACCCCTTCCCCTCACCAGGGTGAGATGCAATAACGTCTGGCACTTTACCGGAGCGGCCACTTTGCACAATGTAGACAAAAATTGTACCGCTCTATAAATTTGAAAGTGCGTTTGGCTTTTTTTTATGCGCGCAGCCTTAAATTACTGTGCAAAAAAGCAAAGCCCTTGTGGTTTAATGTAGCTGCCTGAGTTAGTGTCACAAGATTCAATTTACAGTTGACTGTTAACGCCGAGTCAATGTCCAGAGATTTGATTCTTTAAATATATATGAGGGATAATTATCAACGAGAAGATTTCTCACCAAAGAGTGTTCTGTTAAATGTTTCAGTAAAGTCGATTATTCCACAGCAGGACTAAGCAGGACTTGTAAATTACGATTGAAGTAACAATCTAAATGTAATATTATTTGTGCTGACCTGGACTGATATTTATTCTTTGGGTCTTTCGGTAAAATCACGCAGATAGGTTCAAAGAAAATAACAAAAAACTACGTTTCGATCGCAACATAAGCGATCGTCTTCAGGAAAAAAACCATAGTTTTTTGTTATTTTCTTTGAATCTATCTACGTGACTTTACCGAAAGACCCAAAGAATATACATTCCTGCATTCACGAAAGCTTTAAGTCAAAATTTGGACTGAGACTGTCAACTGGATAAACTTGATAACCGTATTTACTTACACGTGGGTGCCTGGATTCGGACCATGTGAAATGTAAACCCAGAGGCAAGTGTTGCACACTCGAAATGAAGGACGTGGGCAGGTGCTCTTAATCGAGGGCAAGCACATGTATTTATTGTGGTTAATAGCAATCTTGTGAAGAACAGCACCGTCACTCTGTAAAATGCAACAGCACGTGTTACAAGCAGCATTTCTTCCGAGTCGCCATTAACCATGTGGCTGGCTTACACGTGCGGTTATTCATTAACCCTGCCAGCCACATACAGGCCCAACTCAGTTATCACATGCTGCTGTACACACATGCATTGATGCACTGCACAGCACATCAGGACCTTCACAGAACCACACTTTACTCCCTTGCTGCACAAGGATATAATTAAAAGAGTGATCCATTCCTAATGTGCCACACAAGCATATCAAACGATGTGCCATCAAATCGCGATTCATATTAACTAAAACAAATTCGCCCACTGAAATCTGTCCTATTTAGTCAGCAAATTATATGAAACGATGGCATATCATAACATCTGTATTGACTATTTATACATTATACCAGGGAGAATTAAAGTCTCGAATTGTTTTGAAAGTTGCACATATGGCTGCATTTAATATTACTTGAATTCCTTCCCTCGCATACCTCTAGAAATTAAACCAAACCGAACAGATGTTTTTGTCAACAAAATAGTCTGAAAAACATAATTATGAGAAATTCCTTGAGTGCAGTTATGGAAACTGGCTTTTATATCATGAATGTATAAGTGTGGAGCAGTGGCACAGTGGTTAGTGGACTGCACTTTCCCATCCACAGCAAACAGTGGAGAATATATGGTGAAGCACATTATGTGGCTGCTATACATTTCCACGTGATAAGCTATCATTTGTGGCCAGGGCGCTTCTGAAAAAGATCTATATAGCTCAATGGGCCTTACCTGGTAAAATAACATATATATGCTCAAACAATGCCTTTGCCTGAAAGGTGTAGGAAGACTTATAATTTATTGGCTTGACAAAATACTTACATTACTTAATTATGATTACATTGCAGTCGAGAGATGATTTAATGAGAACACTTGCACTGATTAATAGTTAGAAATACAGTTTGGGATTGATACAATCACAATTGGGGGTTGACTGGAGCCATTAAATGTGGTATTTGTTCATAAGAATACCAGCAGTAGTCATCCTATGAAAAGACTCGCCCTCATTACAGGAATGTGGAATATCTACCACCGATCCGCTTGAGTCAGGAGACACTGGACAAAATTCCATAATTTCTCACAAAGATTCACTCTTGCAACATTAAATATAAATGTGCCAGGTGTTTACGCTGTTGTGCTAAGAGTGAATTCAGAGGCAGGTGCAACCGATACCAATGCATCTGGTGAAAGCGATTAATAGTCATGCATGTTGTTGCTGATCGATACGGACATTAGGCTGCGTGTACAAGAGTACGCAAACGTTAATGGTAACCAAAACTTCAATTTACCCGTCGATCTATCCATATGTATGTGTGTGGGAGGGGATTTTTTTTGTGAGCCAAGTAAATTGGCTAAATTGGCACGTAATAGATGGGTTAATTTTGACCCAGGTAGATGAATGGAGGAAAATGCAATTTCCAATCGATTTCACAAATGAGTGAATAAATAAATAAGTAAATAAATATCATCACTGAGAAGAAGCCGGCAGTGGCGCTTATGACATCACTCTGCCTGTGGGTTAATGCATCGGTGCACATCGGTACATGGTGTCTTGAATTCACATCATTGCTCCTAATTACACCGTGGATAAGAGTATGCAATTAAATACCAGGATAAAGGGCAAATTTCCCCAATATGAAATAATGGCACTTTAAACTAAAAAACAATATGTCACTGAGTAACATTGTGGTTGGAGCACTCAACTCACAGTTCTAAGGCTGGGAAGAAAATTCTCACTTCGAGGTAAACTGAGCCCATCAACCCTCAAAGGTCAATAAAATAGATACCACTTTAAAGAAAATTAACAGTGGCTACCCGATGGAGGAACTGGTTGTCATCATATAAATGATGATAAATACCACTCGATTTATCTTTTAAGTTTTGCTGTTGTTGCTTTGTATGAATATAAACGTTGCTTCTGTAAATATATAGCTTAGCGGTCTAAACCCAATTGGTTTATATAGCCACTTAATATCCAACATATTATATCAGACTTTGTCCATGTGAATTAAATATCCATGCACACAGTTAAATATTGCATCCATCAACAAAAGCCATGGAGCAGTATAGGCAATTAAGAAAGGCATTTCGTCTAGGAAGCCATATGAAGCCAAACAAGCAAATAAATTATGTTTTATTTCAGCGACTATCCATTTAGTGCAGCTTATCAAATAAATAGATTAATGATGCACACTCAGATATTTTTTTATTTTGTAGTACCTCCTCAATCAGAAGTCATCGAATGATCTTGAGAAAGGTCACTGTTTTTTCACAAAGATGAATCTCAAATTCCAAACTTGTCAGGATGTAGAGCAACTGCTTCCCACATCTACCACGTTGAAATTACATTCCTCTTCATGAATACATCTTTAACTAATCCAATCAAGCTAACGATGCTAAATGTAAGTATATCGCCATGTGTTACATTGGCAAAACATGGAAAATAAGGCAAGTTTTCATAGTTTCATTACAAAGCACTTAAAGGGATACATTTTTACGTGAGACAAGTTTTTGTTTAGAATAATTAAATACATTTAAAGCTCTGCCATACAATGTTTATACAGCTCTGTGTCATATGTATACCTTGTGTCCTTCGTTATACATTGCATGAATATCAAGAGATGTTAAAATATGCAAAAAATACATATTTTGGTCCAGAAACTGTAATTTTGGAAACCAACTTTTTCACGTTCGTTTGTATTATATGTGCACCTTATTGTATGAAATAGTACATATTAAAGGGAATCACTTTAGACAATTACTACAAAATAGTCATTATCATCATCACCTGTGGTCAATCCACTGCTGGATGAAGGCCTCCCCAAGCTGCCATTACCTCTCATGATCCAGCCATACAGTACCTGCACATGAACTGGTTTCATCATTCCATCTCCACACTGTATATCCTTGCAGACGTGTTTTCTTCCTTCGCTGCCACTCCATTATTACTGTTTAGCATCGTCCAACCATCCTATCCAGCTACTGGTCCTTCCCAAGCCTACTTGACATGGAAGTGTCAGCAATAGCCTATTTTTCATGACTGCCCATCTTTATGAATACAATTTTTACTTCAGAATTTTTTATTGATTTTTCACAATGCAAGCGGCTTGGGAAAATAGGTTTACTTGAAGACATTTTAGTTTAATAATACAACGTATGCAAGATCAACTAAATATTTAGCTGTTGTGTTTATAGTTTATGACATGTAAATGTATTTTGCGCCCATAAAATATATTTTGGCAGCCCTTAAGCGTATGCTCGAAATTCTGAATGTCTCGGGTAGAAGCCAGTCTCCCTGTAAGAAACAAAGTAGTCATGTATGTGTAGTGACATACGACGTCACTACTGTATCGGGACTGTTCGAGCGTAGGGACATATGACGTCACTGCTTTGTTGGCTCGGTATGGGTGCTGTAGGCGGGTCTCACAGAGGTCATGTCAGGCCGTGACACTCTGCGTGAACCCAACAGGACACGTGACCGGACAAAGGGGGGCTAGGGGCCTCAGGGGGGAGCTTGGGGGTCACGTAGTTGGGGGCCGGACCTTCCCGAAGGATCGAAGGGGGGCGTGGCCTGGGGCGGAGCCGGCCACGCCACGGCAGTTATAAGCGGGGCGTGAACAGGGAGCTGGGCTGTTCAACACCGGGAAGAAGACTCCATCAAAGGTCCTCGAGTCTCCAATCATCGTTCGTCACCAGGCAGCCTGTCACCTGCCTTGGTCACGCTGTGCAATATTCGCCGAGTGTTAGTGAGATTAGGAACGGTGGTCACCACTTTATGTATAGTGTTCACGTTGGTTGTTATGTGTTAATAAATAGTGTTGCTTCCAAGTTGTGTGCGCCTTAATTGAACCCACTACATATGCATCACCGAGTCGATGGAGCTCCAAGTCAATCCCTCATCGTTGACTTTCCATACATTGTCCCTAACTTCGTCGGCCCTGGAGGGATGGTGGTGATTATAGTGAGAGTGGTGGTGATGATTATGGTGATGATTTTGTGGGTGGTTGACCGTCTATCATTTGAGCTTGTGACAAGACAAACTAACAGACGTCAATAATCTGTGTAACATATGTTCTGCCTCACGGCAGATATGGAGTGTACTTACACAGGAACTTCCTGATATGATATTGAGTTTGGTCACGTGACCAGGAAATTAAGATTTAAGGTTATCTAAACCATGAGGCGAGATTTCGATTTAAAGCTTTCGTGACTGCAGGAATTCTTCTTCTTGGTTTTTTCGGTAAAGTCACGTAGAAGGGAAGTAATAAAATAATAAAACATAATAAAATAATTCTCACGATGTTTCGGCCACAACGCAAGCAGCCGTCTTCAGGTGAAACCAGGTCTGTCGAGGCGACAGCGTCTGAATGAGGCAGCACACGTGCTTGGAGCATATATATATAAGCTGGGTTGGGAGGGGGGGGGCCTTAACAAAAGAAATTGCATATCAAGAGGAATTTAGCAT
>CM025660.2:8917746-8946578 GCA_014621495.2 Entosphenus tridentatus | reverse complement strand
ATGCTAAATTCCTCTTGATATGCAATTTCTTTTGTTAAGGCCCCCCCTCCCAACCCAGCTTATATATATATACTCCAAGCACGTGTGCTGCCTCATTTAGACGCTGTCGCCTCGACAGACCTGGTTTCACCTGAAGACGGCTGCTTGCGTTGTGGCCGAAACGTCGTGAGAATTATTTTATTATGTTTTATTATTTTTATTATTTTATTACTTCCCTTCTACGTGACTTTACCGAAAAAACCAAGAACATGAGGCGAGGTTAACTACTCGGATAGTGGTGCAACGCAGCGCACAGCGAGGCCGGGACAACGTACGACAGCAGGATAATAAATCATATGCATGTTTGGAAATAAGGTTATGGAGCCCGTTTAATTAATTAAGGATTATGAGTGTTCACCATATGCGATAGAGAAAATATAGAAATATATACTCTACGTGGCTTTAAATGTGATTCATTTTAATTGGTACACTCACCACAGCTGCATTTACAAACATATGTTAATTTCGTATGTCAGACAATAATTATGAACAAATCAACTGTTTCCATTACAAGGGTACTTGACTGAAAATAATGATTCCCTTTAACATCTGCTTTAAATGTGCAGTGTCATTCTGTGGAACATTTGGGACAGTATACCGTTTATGTGGATGTAAAAAACAAGTACAAGGATTTCACACCTGATGATGATTGCTTGTGTTGCAGTCGAAACGTGATAATTTTTTAATTGTTTTATATTTGTATTATTTTATTATTTCCCTTCTACGTGACTTTACCGAAAGAACCAAGAATAAGTACCGTACACTTATAAAATAATAACATAGCTGGAAAAACTGCGTTGCTATTTAACGTGCATAGGCAAAACAACGTTGTAAAACATTGTTCACACATATAAATGATTTGAATAGGAATTCACGTTCTAGGCCTTTATCCAGCAGTGGATAGATCACACGTGATGGGGATGATAGAAAAATAACAAAAACCCAACACTGTGCAAAAATTTTTCCATCACCCTGATGGACTGGAATTAATTGTTTCGTGCAATACATTGTCAAAGGGGCTACCAATAAATGGTCATTAAAAAAATAACCATACAGATTTGTTTTGGAGCGTGGAATTGTCAGAATTGATTTGTCTTCAGAGTACACAGACCTGCATTGCCTTATAATTAGCATCATAACTACATTTTGAAATATATGATACGATTGAAATCACTTTTGTAAGAATGTTACTCTTCTTGGTTATACGGTATCTTGGTCTCGCCCCTCGAGTCCACTGGCTCCTCAAGTAGAAGCACTGGCAAGAGGCAGGACGCTCCTCCGATGGTATCCTCATTGCTACACCAGGGCTGGGGGAGTCTGGATTCAGCAAGCCCAAGAAGTGGTTTTAATCGTATTGATCCTAGAGGGACGATAGGCCAGATCATACCCCTAGGTGATTTTTTAAAATTCTCAAACAAGCAAGTGTCAAGTGATCTGCCACAATATACCCTGGCTGGATATGTTCATACTATTATTTAAAATATAATTGTCTCCCTGCTCCAACAATAAATACGTGTATAATCCACATCACAATATGTCATCGATAAGAGATGATACATCTGCAACTCAATGACTCAATGCTCAGACTGTCCATTATCTGCAGACAGCATGCTTTGCTATTTAATCCTTACACAAAAATTACTCCGCAGTTACAGGAACTAAACCATGGGCTCCATACAAAATATCTGTGTTGTTGAGTGTGTTGCCGGACAGCATATGCAGAAGCAGCCACTGGGCATAGATTTATATGCATTCCTATTAACATAGCCAACCCAGCATTATCGTAGCTGTGAAACAAATCTCATAACCAAGCCTTAGGGAGAATTTCCACTGGACGTTAATATGGAGTAATTGCTTTCACACGTGAGCCGTGGAAGAATACCTACGAGGATTCACACTTCTGCGCAATTAGCTCTGGAATGCACGACTCTTTCAGCTGTTCTAGGTAGGGAATCCTGCAATATCTACGCTGTTATAGAATGTAATTATTGATTTAAATAACAATTCAGCCATCGATAGCATTTCTAATTTTATGAGTGTGTGTATATATATGAGCATAATACAACATCACATCCAATATGGTTGATACCTACCATACCTAGATCTTAAGATGTTAGAATGTTTGTTTTTGTTGCTGCTGTACTCACACACCACAGATCTTCCTTGTAAATTAGCTAGGAAACTGGCTAAACGGGACCATCCATGTGTAATAACAGTCTTGGAGACGACTTCTGGAATCCGTCTTTTTATTTACTTAGGGTACAATTACTTCCCGCTGCTGATAGGCAACGTGAAGTGGACAGATGGACCGAGAGAGACGCACGGCCACGTAGCAACTCGGAGCCCCGCTCACGCGTGGCCCCTTCCTTCCTGTTCTGACCACGTGTCGTTCTTCTCTACCCCTATTTAATACCCGGGTCATGTGGTACGCTTCAGCCAATCCTCGTTAGCCTGCATCGAATCTTCCAGGCTCCCTCGTCAGCTCCCGGGACCACGCCCCTGACTCATCTCCACATTGGCTGAGGCCAAAGCCAGCAGAACCAATCTCCCTAGCTGTCACCTCTCCATCACGTCAGGGCCATGCCCCCAGGCTTCCCCCCATTGGCTGTAAACCAGGACCGGCAGAGCCAATCACCATGACGAGTTGTGATACGTCAGTGAGCCGGATATAGGCTCATATTACACATGTAACAAATCAAAATAAACTCTCACCTCTAAGATACCCGACCTCCAGTGTCTGTATTTACAGTAACCCATCATCTGGCTTTAGGTCATCCCTTGCATTGTTGGCTTATAGGTGCATGTTGCAATGCCTGTCACTGCACCTTGCTATTTTAGGGAGACTGCTTTATAAACCTCAATGTGATATTCAGCACCTAATACACCAGGATTTCTAATGCCACAATCCTAGCAATGGTATTTAAGGTACAAGTGTTAGCAGTACCTTGGGTTGGACTGGTGATACTGGGATCAGGATATATTTGTATTTACCAAATTATGAGACATTTCAAAATACAGGCAATATTTTGGTTTTATGCAAAGCATTGTTTTTGCCTTTTAAGCAATGTTCACTGTTCAGGCAATACCTCTGTTACATCAGCTATTCCCTATACAGTATCATATGGAATTGTGTATATGGGATGGAGTAGTGGTGCAGTTGTTAGTGCACACCACTATGAACCCGCCAACCTAAGTTTGATTGCTGACGGCTAATGTCAGTGGTAATATCTGAACTGGTCCTTGGACTCTCATTCACCAAACTGCACTGGCCAACGTGGTGAAGTATGGTCAAAATACCTTATGAATGTCACTGCATGGGAAGGCCATCAACATATATTTCATGATTTGCAAACATTATTACACTTCAATCTTGATTTGAAGTTGGTTCTTTCGGTAAAGTCACGTGACTTTACCGGTTAAGTCATGTGACTTTACTGAAAGAACCAAAGAGTATGGATTCCTGCAGTCACGAAAGCTTCAAATCAATACTGAACCACCTTTACGGGGAGGGCTTCCACACAACGGTGATATCTTTTAACAGACTGCGAGACAAGAAGGCACACCTGATCGAGTCTCTCACCTTCCTGAAAATATGCCGCGACAACAAGGTAATACCGATCGCCTTTACACTCCAATCTGCTGCTGTTGCTTCCCCTAACGCTAAACGGATCTTGTTTAAGGCTAGCCTAGCACTAATCTCAGAAAAAATAAGGCTGCTCCGATTTTAACTTGATAATTTAGCCAAGACTCTCTTACAATCACATTTAGCATTAACAGACAAAAGGTCCACATCTGATTGGGACCATGTGTATAACATAACTATTTATTCAGCTACTTCAATATCAACCAAAAGCAGAGCCAACCTGATCGCCAAATTCAACCTCCTGTCAAAAAAGAAACCCGAACCACACTTGGAAAAGATAGATGTTAACAAGATTGTTATCAATCACAGTAACAGCCCAATTTCTGACAGCCTAAAATCGGTACTGGACAAGGGGTTGAATTTCGCAGTCACCCCCAAACACACCCCAGTGGATGACATCATTGCCCAGGTCGACGTAGCCCTCAAAGGTCTGGGACACATCCCGGCAGACGTTGCAAGATCTGAAATCGCTATCCTCAATAATGCTAAGACACCCATTAGCAACATTAGCAAGGACGAACGTTTTGAACTCGCTCAATTAAAAAAGAGAGATGATATTGTCCTCTCAGCCGACAGGGGCAATGCCACTGTCATCATGGATAAAACCACATACAACAACGAATTCCAAGACCTCAATGATGGCTGCTATACCAAAATTAACAGAGAACCTACCAATAGCTTGGCTACTAAAACCAACAAAATCATCACTAATTCGACTTCCCTAATCGAATGCACCAAACAGCTCCCTCTAAAACCTTCAGCTGCTAGACCACCCAGATTTTACGGCCTTTCAAAAAATCAACAAAGAGGCTACTCCACTCCGTCCTATCGTATCCACCATTAACTCACCCACTTCCAAACTGGCACGATTTCTGTCTGAGACTGCTTCCCTTCACGGGCAAGACCGCCTCAGCTGTACTGTACTTAATTTGGCTCACTAATCAAGGACATATCACTGTCCCTGGAGGATTTGCTTGTCGGTTGCGATGTAGTCTCCCTCTTCACTAAGGTACCCGTACCTGATACTATTGCAATCATTGAAGACCTAGTCCAACAGGGATTGGATCCTGATGTTCCTTCGTTGGTAAGGCACTGCCTTACCAACACTTACTTCACTTGGAATGGTACTTTCTACAAACAATATGAAGGTACCCCAATGGGCTCTCCCCTATCACCAGTGATAGCGAACATTTTCATGGAGAAATTTGAGATAGACGCCATCCAAACATCCATCCGACGTCCTTCCTTGTGGAAGAGATATGTAGATGGCACATTCGTCATCTGGCCACATGGCCAGATGGCACTATACCAATTTCTCAACCACATCAATTCCATACACCCATCTATCAACTTCACCATGGAAGTGGAAAATGATGGCAAGCTACCATTCCTCGATGTTTTGATCGAGAAGAGACTTGATGGCTCGTTGAGAAACTCTGTTGAAAGGAAAGCCACCCACACGGATTCCTATCTAAAGCCTGACTCCCACCACCATCCAGCCCAAAATAATTCCCTCATCAAAGCACTACACTATAGGTCCCGTTGCATCTCCGACCAGCACCACCTAGCCAGTGAGCTTGAACACGTATGCCAGGCTTTCAGGAGGAATGGATATTCTGACCGCACAATCCACAAAACTGCATCCCCAACCATGGGTAGAGAACCATCGGAGGACCCAATCAAAACCACCACCTTGCCATACATAGCAGGGGTTACCAAAAGGATTGCCAAAATCCTGAACAAACACAAGATCCAAGCTCAGTTCAATACAGTAAACAAAATCCGTGATTTGACCCCATCGGTGAAGGAAGCAATTCTGGACATGCAATGTCCTGGTGTCTATAAGCTGAGTTGTGTCTGCAGCAGCAGTTACATTGGTGAAACGAAGCGACGTGTCTCAGACCGGGTTCGCGAACACAAAGCGGATTTTAAACACGGCAGAACCAACACCTCGGCGGTGGTGGATGATTGTTTCAACGCTGTAGGCACACATGACATTGTTTTCTCCGAGACCAAGGTGCTCTGCAAACCCTCGGGCCACCATCAGAGATTTGTTCATCTAGATATACAAACACAGACACAACTTTCATCGAGAAGATGGATTCAGATTGAGCAATCAATGGAAGGATAGGATAAACTGCGCCAAGTTTTAACTGCTATGATTTTCACTCACCACACCCAGTTGTCATCCGATTACTAATCCGAGCTCCTTTACTTGCTAATTTCTCCAGCCCCACCCGTCCCTGCACGCCACAAACCCTCTCCCCCTTGTGCCAGCCCCCACCCTTACCTGCACGCCACACCCCCCCTCTCCTCCGTGAACTCCCCCCCCCCCTTTCCCACCCCTCCCGTGCCTACAGTGAGGGAAAAAAGTATTTGATCCTCTGCTGATTTTGTACGTTTGCCCACTGACAAAGAAATGATATGTCTATAATTTTAATGGTAGGTTTATTTGAACAGCGAGAGACAGAATAACAACAAAAAAATACAGAAAAACGCATGTCAAAAATGTTATAAATTGATTTGCATTTTAATGAGGGAAATAAGTATTTGACCCCTCTGCAAAACATGACTTAGTACTTGGTGGCAAAACCCTTGTTGGCAATCACAGAGGTCAGACGTTTCTTGTAGTTGGCCACCAGGTTTGCACACATCTCAGGAGGGATTTTGTCCCACTCCTCTTTGCAGATCTCCAAGTCATTTAGGTTTCGAGGCTGACGTTTGGCAACTCGAACCTTCAGCTCCCTCAACAGATTTTCTATGGGATTAAGGTCTGGAGACTGGCTATGCCACTTCAGGACCTTAATGTGCTTCTTCTTGAGCCACTCCTTTGTTGCCTTGGCCGTGTGTTTTGGGTCATTGTCATGCTGGAATACCCATCCACGACCCATTTTCAATGCCCTGGCTGAGGGAAGGAGGTTCTCACCCAAGATTTGATGGTACATGGCCCCGTCCATCCCTTTGATGCGGTGAAGTTGTCCTGTCCCCTTAGCAGAAAAAAACCCCCAAAGCATAATGTTTCCACCTCCATGTTTGACGGTGGGGATGGTGTTCTTGGGGTCATAGGCAGCATTCCTCCTCCACCAAACACGGCGAGTTGAGTTGATGCCAAAGAGCTCCATTTTGGTCTCACCTAACTACAACACTTTCACCCAGTTGTCCTCTGAATCATTCAGATGTTCATTGGCAAACTTCAGACGGGCATGTATATGTGCTTTCTTGAGCAGGGAGGACCTTGCGGGCGCTGCAGGATTTGAGTCCTTCATGGCGTAGTGTGTTACCAACTGTTTTCTTGGTGACTATGGTCCCAGCTGCCTTGACATCATTGACAAGATCCTCCCGTGTAGTTCTGGGCTGATTCCTCACCGTTCTCATGATCATTGCAACTCCACGAGGTGAGATCTTGCACGGAGCCCCAGGCAGAGGGAGATTGACAGTTCTTTTGTGTTTCTTCCATTTGCGAATAATCACACCAACTGTTGTACCTTCTTCTTGGTTCTTTCGGTAAAGTCACGTAGAAGGGAAGTAATAAAATAATAAAAATAAAACATAATAAAATAATTCTCAAGACGTTTCGGCCACAACGCAAGCAGCCGTCCTC
This sequence comes from Entosphenus tridentatus, assembly GCA_014621495.2. Taxonomy (NCBI): domain Eukaryota; kingdom Metazoa; phylum Chordata; class Hyperoartia; order Petromyzontiformes; family Petromyzontidae; genus Entosphenus; species Entosphenus tridentatus. Next base: position 8,939,295 of record CM025660.2, on the reverse strand, counting down.
AGGTGAAGACCAGGTCTGTCGGGGAGACAGCGTCTGAATGAAACAACACCAAGCTTGGAGCGCATATTTAAGCTGGGTTGGAAGGGGGGAAGGGCGCCTTGACAAAATAATTTGCATATCAAGAGGAATTTAGCATATTTATGGGAAATGCAGGTATGTGATTAGTACTACTTGTGAAATGCGTAGGAGGTGGGCGAGGGGTTTTAAAGTCATATTATGCCCGTGCATTATGCAGGATTAGCAGCATCAAAAGGGAGGGGATAGGGGTAGCATTAATAAAGGGAAGGAATGTTAATAGTGTGTAGCTGCAGTAACTAAACAACCACGTAAAAAACTAAAGTATAAACTACATAGTATCATCAGTATACTAAATATACTCTCCAATAAGCTGAGCTACTAACAGTAAGTAATACATTACATTTCTATGTCGCAAAAAATATAATATGCTTCCAGCTAAACTTTTTCCCTTACATCACACGGGTCTACCCCGTACTATATGCTGCCATAGACAAACCCAACATTAAATTACATACTGTATTACTATAACCACCCTGTACCTTAAAATAATATATAGTGTAATATTACACTATGTATTATTCTATCCACCCTACTGTATATTACACTGCTGTATATTCACTATAAAATTATGAAACTAAATATTGCCTTATACATTGTATTAAACATTACAATTTTATACTATTTATTATTATACAATCTGCTATACACTATATCATTGACCGTCGAGTGAAAGATACTAAGAGGAAGCAACGAAATATGTCAATGGAAGAGTGGTAGTAGGAGACTTGCAGCGGAGCAAAGAATCCATTCCCTGCGGAGAATACAAGATATATAGTCATGCCAGTGAGTGGACTGCGGTCTGAAAGTCACCGTAAACGTGAACACAATCAGTTAAGATCAGAAATGGTTTATTACGTCCTTCCAATGATTGCTGAGCCAGAATCCATCTTCTCGGTTGAAATTGTCTCTGTGTTTGTATATGTGGATCGCCTCATGAACGAATCTCTCATGGTAGCCAAATGGCTTGCAGAGAACCTCTGTCTTGGAGAAGTCAATATCATGTGAGCCCACTGAATTGTAACAGTGATCTGCCACGGCTGAGGTGTTTGTCCTACCATGTTTTCAGGTCTGCTTTATGTTCACGGATGCGGTCCGAGACATGTTTGATTTCTCCAATGTAACTGCTACCACAGAGGCAACGTAGTTTGTAGACGCCAGGGTACTGTATGTCTGGAACCACATCTTTTACAGACGGGACCAGATCACGGATTTTGTGTACTGTGTTGAATCAGGATTTTGGAGATCTTTTTTGTGACCCCAGCAATGTAGGGTAAGGTGATGGTTTTGAAAGGCTCCTCAACAGGATCCTTCTTGATGGTTGGAGCGATGGCTTTGCGGATTGTGTAGTCGGAGTAACCATTAGCCTTAAGAGCATGGCGTACGTGTTTTAGTTCACTGGCAATGTGTTCCTGGTCGGAGATGCATTGGGCTCACCAAGCTGCTTGGCGATGGTCTTGTAGCCTATTCCAGCCTTGTGTAGGTCTACAATCCTGTCCTTGACATCCTTGGAGAGCTCTTTGGTCTTGGCCATGGTGGAGAGTTTGGAATCTGATTGATTGATTGCTTCTGTGAACAGGTGTCTTTTATACAGGTAACAAGCTGAGATTAGGAGCACTCCCTTTAAGAGTGTGCTCCTAATCTCAGCTCGTTACCTGTATAAAATACACCTGGGAGCCAGACATCTTTCTGATTGAGAGGGAATCAAATACTTATTTCCCTCATTAAAATGCAAATCAATTTACTGTTCAAATAAACCTACCATTGAAATTATAGACTGATCATGTCTTTGTCAGTGGGCAAACGTACAAAATCAGCAGGGGATCAAATACTTTTTTCCCTCACTGTATATAAAGCCACAACAGCAGATCATTTTCTCACCTGAAGACAGACGCTTGTGTAGCGACCGAAACGTCGTGTTTTCTTTTATTATTTTTTGTATCTACGTGACTGTACCGAAATAACCAGAGAGTATTATTACACTTGTTTAACTCGGAAAAGCCGAACTGAATCTCTTGTCTGTTTTTCGGTTGGGTCCTACCAATTTTCGGTAATATGAGGCAATGGTTATATATAATCCCAATTGAGTAATTTTTTGGGTAATCTAAAAAAGCTTTTTTTCTGGCACACATTTGCATACTCCTCGTGAACGACGTCATGGATTTTTTTACATCCACTCCGAATCACATAGCGTGTATTTTTTATGGTTAACACACCTGCGGTAATAACTAGGGCAGCTGCTGGATTCAAAACTGATCCTCTGCAAAAAGCGGTAATGAGTATGCTACCGCTGAGCCCACGTCACGGCTCAAAGGAATTTCATTTTGTATCCACCACTGTTGACCAACAGTCGTGATGGGAAGAGCATAGCCCCTGTCATAGGAATGTGGGATTTCCATCACTGGCTCAGAGCCTCCAAAAGGGATGAGTAAAGCTCAAATATAATTTCTGTATAGAGACAATTTGGCTTTGAATTGCGTATCACAATTCAGTGTTTAAAAATTTAAACACTGAATTGTGATCATTTATGTATAGAGAAAATTCGGCTAAAATGAATGCATCTTTTTTTAGCGCCATCTTTGTGCACGTTATGTTAACACATGAACTCCTAAAATAAACCCAACAACAATCGCTCAATTGTTATTTGCACTCTTGTAATGGGGCCACGCTGAATGTAGGCAAGCCCGTGCAAATTGCTAACGAGTGCCATTCCTCATTTTTTTTTGCCTTCACGTGAAGGAAAAGAGATGAGAATTGAAATCCATCGCAACGTCTCACTTCGTATTACACATTGTCCATCGCAGTCACATAGGTGTTGGATAGCTCTGGTAAGAACTTGCCATGCTGGGAGGCTGAGTGAGCAATGCACGAACCCCCCTCCCCTTCTCTACCCCCCTCCTCTACCCCCCGTCCAAGCACCCCCTATCCACCCCCCATGGGGGCAAGACCACTTGCTTGCATCCGAGGAAGTATGAAACGCAGTTTCAGCACCGCCTGAGCTAACAATCTGCACCAAACCTGCCCACTAAGTATTTACACTCGCTGCATCACACCTGCGCAGTGTGGGATGCAGCAGCAGGCTCAGGATCAATGTGTAAAGTGCACCCTTCCACTTAAGGTCTTGAATTTACCCTTGCAGCTTGCTACAGGCGCTGCCACTTAATTTCAGAGTTCATTGCAAGGAGACGAGGACAGTAATGCGAGGTGTGCAGACCCCGCTTCTGTTGTAATATTGATGTTGCAAGACTTGAATTTTCTAACCCTTCCAATTCTTCCCTCTCTCTTTCTTTTCTATCTTTTCGATTATTTCTGGGATCGCAGCTCGGAGCACCTATAGTTATGCATGAGTGCCAATCGGATGGGTGTCATGTACTATGGCTCTGTGCTTTCTTCTATTTGTTTTTTTAAAGTATTTGTGAGTCTGTGTCAGTCAAATAACTGCTTTAGGACCAAGTAACTGCAGAGTGAGTTTGCAAAGTGGTATAGCAGAAAAATAACTTTTATTCTTTCGAATTTTATGCACAGTGATAGTTTTGGCACAACATGCCACCATTTATGCATCCCCAGTTATATTTATAGTTGTTGCCAAACAAGTTAATAATAATGTGTACTTTCAAGACTGTCTTGATCATTTATTGTATTTGAGCACACGTTCATATCTCACGATTTTTTTTATTTGCAGTAACGGCATTGAATATCCAGTGTCCATATATCTGCTCAGACCAATTCACTGCCCACACACAGTGCAGCATTCGTGTCCAGTGGTGTAACTGCCATGTCTTATATATGTTCACAAATCCGCCCCTTTCACATATCTACTTGTACCTCAGTCCCAACCGAATTGGATACAAACACGTCACATTGTTACTCGGTTGGATCTTAAGCCGCCAAGTGTAAATAACGTATCTGAATGTTTAAGCACAGAAGCAGTGATTAACCATGGAATGTAGATAATGAATCCCAATGGAATCTCGCCATTTTAAATTAATGGAAGTATTTCAATCCAAGAAATAAACCATCATATGAACTGAAACATTTCCAAGAATGTGTATATCTCAGGACCAAATTAAATGTGTATCAACAGTTGGCATGAGTTTACGTTGCACATATGGGCAGCCGTACACATGTACGGCACTATTGGTCAACTATTGTGTTTTATAAGAATAGATGTTACCCTTTCTCACAATAAATCAGGTGTTAAGATGTTAAAACACCAAGCCAAATGTCTGCATTAACCACATATACTTGTGGTGAACATGCAAAAAAAACATGCTCTGGTAGTATGTGCATTCTCTCAGTAGATTCCACCTCTTTTTCACCTGAAGACGGTTGCTTGTGTTGCGATCGAAACGTCGTGATCTATTATTATTTTCTACCTACGTGACTTTACCGAAATAACCAACGAGTATGGATTCCTGCGATCACGAAAGCTTCAAATCAAGATATAATAATAGGTTTTACCCTTTCTGGCAATAAAACAGCTGGTAAGATGTTAAAACACCAAACAGAAACCTTTTGCAAGGAATCATGTCTGCATTCACCACATATACTTGTGAACATGCACACAAAAAACATGCTTTGGTAGTATATGTGTTGTGTAGTAACCCTTGGGGGTGTAGGGGGCTCTGGATAGAGGTAGTACCTTTGTTTTCTGGTAGCTGCACTCAATTTTTGAGTGGACGGAAACACTGGTCCTCATCCATCTCCTAAATCTCTCACGTCTGGCTCCTAGTGCCACACCCTGATAAACCGCTTCAGCTGGCGGGCTAAACAACCTGAGGGGGTGATGTCAACACTGCATCACTGGGCGAATGAACTCCCACGACGGAGTCACCGGCCAGGGTGGAAGGGCCTCGTTAGGACCCAATGGCCAAGTGTTCGGGACTAAGGCGCGCCACTTCGTTACTGTGGACTGCGGCTGTCGCCTACCAGCTATGGTTTGAAATAGCAGGGAAGGTGTATCTCTTCAGCCTTGGAAGGCCGTCTACCTAGGAGAAGGAAACTCTGATGTAAAATATACGGCCCGATGACCTCGCTGTCACCGTCCCAGCTTGCTAGGCCATGGCAGACGAACCCCGGGTTTAGAGGGTGGGGTCAGTTCTGCGCACACTGCACTCCACTTGAAAGCTCCTTTGCGCAGGCAAGAAGGAAATATTCACGTCTACCCCCCCCCCACCCCGGTCTCGACTAAGTCCTGTAGCGATGGGAAAGGGGCGAATTCGGCAGGTGTAAGATGACACTGGCAGCCGCAGTCTCAATCTTGCATGCAGGCGGCTCAGGCGCTATTGGTCGTCTGATGATGACCTGGAGACGACATCATCACCCGGCAGCACCCTGAGCGACCAAGCAGCCTTTTCTAGGGACAGCACTGCTTGCTCCACACGGAGAGGGGCCTAGAAAAGGTGGCCTAAACAAAGCTCGTCTCCTCCTCCCTCAGTTGGCTTACCGCGGTCAACGGGCATCTTCATACGCGGTCGAACTACGTCAAAGAATCAACGGCGCATCCCACTAGCCTTAAAAGGTGGGAAAGGACTCAAACTCGCATGCTGGAACATCAGAACCATGCTAAACTCAGCTGACAGCACTCGACCTGAGCGACGATCTGCTTTAATTGCACACAAACTCGCTCGGCTGGATGTTGACATCGCCGCCCTCAGCGAAATCCGCTTTTCAGAGGAAGGCAGTTTGAGGGAGCATGGCGCAGGTTACACTCTCTACTGGTCAGGCAAACCAGCGACAGAGAGACGCCGTTCAGGTGTCCGCTTCATGATCAGGGACTCTATCGCTACCAAGCTTGTAAGCCTGCCAACTGGCCACTCTGACCGCATCATCTCAATGTGTCTACCATTTTGTGACCAGCAACACGCAACACTGCTCAGTGTGTACGCTCCAACTCTCCAGGCAGATCACGCTGACAAAGACAAGTTTTACTCCGACCTACGCAGCCTTCTGCAGGATATCCCAGCTGACGACAAGATTGGCATCCTTGGCGACTTCAACGCCAGAGTGGGCAGAGACTCGGAAACCTGTAAAGGCGTACTTGGAAGGCATGGTGTGGACAGCTGCAACGACAATGGACGCTTGTTACTTGAGCTCTGCGCGGAACAGCAGCTTTCCATCACCAACACCATCTTCCAGCAGAAAGACAGTCTGAAGACAACCTGGATGCACCCTCGGTCAAAACATTGGCATCTCATAGACTACTTCCTTGTGTGCCAGCGTGACCTAAATATGTCTTTCACACCAGGGTAATGCCCAGCGCCGAGTGTCATACAGACCACCTTCTTGTCCGCTGTAAAGTCAGCTTCCACTTCAAGCCCAGACCAAGGACAGGTGGCGCCCCGAGGAAGAAGCTCAAAGTCTGCAGCCTTCAGTTTGCCGTGGTCAAAGCAGCTTTCCAGAAAAGCCTACGATCTAGGCTAGAGGAACCGAGCTGCCTAGCAGACTCGCCTCCGGTTCCTGAAGTGCTGTGGGACCGCATCAAAACTGTTGTTCTGCAAACATCTGAAGATACCCTCGGATTCTCCACGAAGAAAAACAGAGATTGGTTCGATGAGAAAAACTTAGAAGTCCAGGAGCTGCTGTCAAAGAAAAGATCAGCACACCAGGCCCACCTGGCCCAACCATCCTGCCCATAAAAAAGGAGCCTTCCGCCTGGAATGCAGCACCCTCCAGTGCAAGCTTTGAGAAATTCAAAACGAGTGGTGGACCAACCTCGCAGTAAAAACTCAGGTTTGCGCTGATACTGGCGACTACAGGGGATTCTACGAAGCTCTAAAAGCGGTATATGGCCCCTCGTACCAAATCCTGAGGTCCTGCGGAGTGCAGACGGGAAAGAACTGCTCACCGAAAAGGACTCAATCCTGAACCGCTGGTCTGAGCACTTCTTCATGCTCTTCAATGTTAGCCGCTCAGTCCATCCCACAACAACCAGTGAAAACTGAACTGGATGTGGCACCAACATTACAAGAGACTGAGGAAGCCATTAAACAGCTGAAGAGTGGTAAAGCTGCAGGAGTTGATGGCATCCCTCCTGAAGTATGGAAGAATGGAGGCCCAGCACTGCACACCAAACTCCATTAATTATTCGGCTGCTGCTGGGAGCAGGGTAAACTCCATCAATACCTCAAAGATGCAGTCATCATCACCCTGTACAAGAACAAAGGGGAGAAATCAGACTGTTCCAATTATCGTGGCATAACACTTCTGTCCATCGCTGGCAAAATCCTCGCAAGAGTACTGCTGAATAGACTGGTACCCGCAATAGCTGAAGATCACCTCCCAGAGACCCAGTGTGGCTTCAGAGCCAACCGGGGAACCACAGACATGGTGTTTGTCCTGAGGCAGATTCAGGAGAAGTGCCGGGAGCAAAACAAAGCACTGTACGTCACCTTTGTGGACCTGACAAAAGCGTTTGACACCGTGAGCAGGCAGGGAATTTGGAAAATCCTGGAAAAGCTAGGCTGCCCACCGAAGTTTCTCACCATGATCGTCCAGCTTCATGAAGACCAGCTTGGACAAGTCAGACATAACAACGACCTCTCGCAGCCCTTCCCTATTACAAACGGCGTAAAACAGGGCTGTGTTCTTGCTCCCACGCTGTTCACAATTTTGTTCAGCATGATGCTCCAGCAGGCCACAGAGGACCTCGACGACGCTGATGGCGTATACATCCGTTTTCGTCTCGACGGGAGCGTGTTCAATCTCAGGCGTTTGCAGGCCCACACAAAGACCATGGAGCAACTGATCAAGGAGCTGCTGTTTGCTGACGATGCCACCCTCCTTGCTCACACAGAGGCAGCTATGCAGCGAATTACGTCCTTTTTCGCGAAAACAGCTCAGATCTTCGGTCTTGAAGTCAGCCTGAGGAAGACTGAAGTTCTTCATCAGCCCGCACCCCATGAGGAGCACCATCCACCAAGCATCTTCATTGAACAAACAGAACTGAAAGCTGTCCACCAGTTCAGCTACTTGGGATGCGTGATTTCGTCTGACGCCAAGATCGACAACGAAGTCGACAACAGGCTGGCCAAGGCAAACAGTGCATTCAGCAGACTATACAAATGTGTCTGGAACAACAGCAACCTTAAAAGAGACACGAAGGTCAACGTCTACAAAGCTGTTGTGCTGACCACTCTCCTGTATGGCACTGAGTCCTGGGTCATGTACCGTCATCACCTGAGTCTCCTCGATCGTTTCCATCAGCGCTGCCTCCGCACAATCTTCAATATTCACTGGAGTGACTTCGTCGCCAACACTGAAGTCCTCGAGTCAGCGGAGGTCATCAGCATCGAGGCCAAGGTCCTCAAGATACAGCTTCGTTGGGCAGGGCACATCGCCAGGATGGAGAACCACCGCTTACCTAAGATTGTGCTGTATGGGGAACTGTCCTCTGGCCATCGCGACATAGGGGCACCACGAAAGTGATACAAAGACTCCCTGAAGAAGTCCCTCACTGCTTGCTGCATCGATCACCGTCAGTGGGCAACACAAGCAGCTGATCGCATCTCCTGGCGGCACACAGTCCACCAGGCCACCTCCTTCTTCGAAGATACCCGCAGGGCTCGTATGGAGGACACAAGGAGGAGGAAGAACTATGATCCCTCAGCACCCATCCCAGATCAGACCTATACTTGCAGCCGTTGTGGCAGGACCTGCTTGTCCCGCATAGGCCTCTTCAGCCACCAGCGTGCCTGCAGAAGACGTGGATGTCCTTCCTAGATCTTCGTTCGCGAAGCCAAGCCATGATGATGGATGAGTAACCCTTGACACCAAGCAGGATTGTAGAACCACACTGAGACGGAACTTCAGGTAAGGGCTTACGCCGGTATAACACTCTTCACACGACTCTGTGTACTGCACACTCACTGACTGGTTACACTCGATGCCTACACCCGTTATGGTGTGCGTCAGAACTCTGGCCTGCACGTGGAACTCCTTCCAACTATCTACGCCCCGGTACGGCTTCCCTTGCATACTTTATCTGACCCGGGCGGGGGCTCACCCATCATCGCCCGGCGACAAGGTGAGGCCTCTACCCCTCTTGCCTTTCTTCGGCAGCGGCTGGGGTGTTCCCACGCAGGCTCTCGTTCCTCTTCCCATGGCGACCTCTTCACGCTCCCTACATCGACCTTGCCCTTGTCCCGGGGTCCCCCTTAAGTACCCCGCCGCCTCGATGACATGACGTCGTCACATCACGTCATCCCACTCCTCTGCAGATGACATGACATCCCATTACTCCTCTACATATGCATTGTCTTTGAAACTCATTGGTCCACACCAGAGACAGCTTTGTCTTTGTCCTGTTCTCTTTTTGGCGTACTCTGGTCTAACACTGTGTGAGACTATGCTCTCAATAAAGCTGTCTCTGGTGTGGACTAAGACAATGCCTATACTGTACTACCAGAGCATGTTTTTTTTTTGCATGTTCACCACAATTATATGTGGTGAATGCAGACATGATTTCTTGCGTAAGCTTTCAGTTTGGTGTTTTAACATCTTAGCACCTGTTTTATTGCCAGAATGGGTTAAACCTATTCCAATAATTTGATACTGGCAAGGGAGGTCCCATGATGTTGTGTTATACTCAGTTAAAAACATTTAAGGCTTACGTTAAGCATAGACTAGTGCCATGTTGTGTGCACGAGTGAGCGGTGAAGAGTGATGCAGTGGTTCACATGCTGTACTCGGTCCCGAGCGACCTGGGTGTTTGTCTCGGCCTCGCTGTGTGCTGCGTTGCACTGCTAGCTGAGTAGTTAACCTCGAGTTCAATAAACCCTCGGAGCCAGGATGAACGTCCGACTCCAAACGTCATTTATTGAGTTTAACGAGGTAAAACTGGTGAGAAAACACAGATACAGCATTTGTTATAACCCGGAAACACCAACACAATGAACACCACAGCACCAGAACATTGTCCCAGATAACATGTTTCCCAGCAATAGACCCTGGATGGACCAGGCCTCCACACTACCACTGAACAACTACACAAGAGCACAAGTCGCTGCGTTGCATAAAGGCACCCCAAATGTACAGCATTACACATAACACTAAACTGTGGATAAGATACTTCGTCATCTTTGCTCTCAGGATCGCAACATAGCCACCTGGGCACAAGTCTGACTCGACCTACTAAATCACAAGTAACATCCACAATAAGGAAAGTTGCAGGCTTCGTTGCTAACTAGGCCTCGTATTTACCACAACAACTTAACAGCACCATAAAGGCATTTACATCACTATAACGGTCATTCCAACATTACAACAGCATTGCCAATATTATAAGAACATAAACAAACTTACAGACAATGCTTCTTAAAGACCCACGATGGACAAGTGCGGCTGGCTTCACAGAAACGGGATGTGTGCCGCCATCTTGAATTATGTCTAATGGCCGACGCCGCGTGGTTCAGTGGAAATCTAAAAATCGCAACTTCCTGGTCACGTGACCACCCCCAGAATCCAAAAACAGGAAATTCCTGTTTTACACATGCCCCACATCTGCCGTGAGGCAAGACACTTGCCGTGAGGCAGAACAGTGTTATTTGTGGCCATTGAAATCAGTGTCACGTGGTCTATGGGCCCATCCTGAACCTATTCGAGGTTGTCTCAGCCTCAATTGAGTTACTCTTACAATGCATACAAGGCTGTAATGGGCTACAAGACCATCGCCAAGCAGCTTGGTGAGAAGGTGACAACAGTTGGTGCGATTATTCGCAAATGGAAGAAATACAAACTAACTTTCAATCTCCTTCAGCCTGGGGCTCCATGCAAGATCTCACCTCGTGGAGTTGCAATGATCATAAGAACGGTGAGGAATCAGCTCAGAACTACACGGGAGGATCTTGTCAATGATCTAAAGGCAGCTGGGACCATAGTCACCAAGAAAACAGTTGGTAACACACTACGCCGTGAAGGACTGAAATACTGCAGCGCCCGCAAGGTCCCCCTGCTCAAGAAAGCACATATACATGCCCGTCTGAAGTTTGCCAATTAACATCGGAATGATTCAGAGGGCAACTGGGTGAAAGTGTTGTGGTCAGATGAGACCAAAATGGAGCTCTTTGGCATCAACTCAACTCACCGTGGTTGGAGGAGGAGGAATGCTGCCTATGACCCCAAGAACACCATCCCCACCGTCAAAAATGGAGGTAAAAACATTATGGTTTGGGGGTGTTTTTCTGCTAGGGGGACTGGACAACTTCACCGCATCAAAGGGACGATGTATGGGGCCATGTACTGTCAAATCTTGGGTGAGAACCTCCTTCCCTCAGCCAGGGCATTGAAAATGGGTCGTGGATGGGTATTCCAGCATAACAATGACCCAAAACACACGGCCAAGGCAACAAAGGAGTTGCTCAAGAAGAAGCACATTAAGGTCCTGGAGTGGCCTAGCCAGTCTCCAGACCTTAATCCCATAGAAATCTGTGGAGGGAGCTGAAGGTTCGAGTTGCCAAACGTCAGCCTCGAAACCTTAACGACTTGGAGTAGATCTGCAAAGAGGAGTGGGACAAAATCCCTCCTGAGATGTGTGCAAACCTGGTGGCCAACTACAAGAAACGTCTGACCTCTGTGATTTCCAACAAGGGTTTTGCCACCAAGTACTAAGTCATGTTTTGCAGAGAGGTCAAATACTTATTTCCCTCATTAAAATGCAAATCAATTTATAACATTTTTGACATGTGTTTTTCTGGATTTTTGTGTTGTTATTCTGTCTCTCACTGTTCAAATAAACCTACCATTAAAATTATAGACTGATAATTTCTTTGTCAGTGGGCAAACGTACAAAATCACCAGGGGATCAAATACTTTTTTCTCTCACTGTATATATTTTAATGTTGGAGATGAAACAGTGTTCATTTTCACTTCTTCAACCTACTTACTGCCCCTGATCAGGGAATCTGTAAATCCAATACTGCGGTCTCATTTGACTGACTAACCATCAGCTATACTAATCCTAGCTTTGTGCTCACATGAGCTGTTTCAGGTCAGAAGAATATAGACCGATAATGAATTCGAAATCAAAAACGTATGTTCACTATTTTGAAATGTATTCAGCCCAGGTACAAATAATTACCTTTTTATCTTCAATAGATAGAATATTGAGTTATTATTTGTCCGAACAGTGATTCAACTGAATGACTTCACAAGCATTTAAAAAAAAAGTCGGCAGCACATTTTTCGGCGTTTGGTTAAAAAAACGTTCAAATATATTCTTATGGACAATCGCTTTTATGTTTACTGCAATAAGCACGTTAAAAAATATATTTTCTAATGTTAATGCATTTGGAGACTGATTCTACTGAGCTAGGTTGAGATAGGAAATGTGTTAACCTTATCGTTAGCTGTTGATTTAGTTCAGAATAGAGCTGTTTTACCATGAATAAATCACTCTTCCTCAACAATTATTAATAATTACGTAATTATACAATTACATAAATATTAATATTAAATTATGTAAAAGATGCATGAATGCGAATATAAAGTAAACCAATTATTACATTTAAAAGTACAGTAAGATGTGACTTTACCTAAACAAAATGAATTTTTAAAAATGCAATAAAGAAAACATTAATTTAGAAGATTAACAAAAATGCAAAAAATATAGGCTGTGCAATCAATGACTTAAAAACCTTATTTGTGAATATGTGTCATATTCCTCACATTGTTAATGTTTTTTTAAACATGGAACGGTTTCAAGTGAAAACACACTATGCTATATTTTGATCACGAAGGTCAAACATTACAAATTGATCTGTCAAGATTGTATAGGGTTACTTAATTGCAGGCACCTACGAAGAGTATATTCCACTCACCATCCTCTGGTAAATGCCCCTTGCCCTATATACAAACCTTTATTCCACTTGAAGTGATGTCTTTTGTTGGTAATGGGAACACAGAGTTGATTTCATAAAATCGTTTTCTTGGGTTTGATCGCATCGTTGAATGTTGTGTGTAACTGCCGCTACTTATTGCCTGTGTAGTGAGTTCAAGAAGATGTAGACGACGTAGTCGGAGGCACACTTATTTATTCAACCAAAGGGCAGAACACAATACTTGAAGGGGTAACGGCCCCTTCACCCGTCTAACAGGGAGACACCCTTAGCGCTAGCCCGGCTAGTCTGCTCCCAGGTCCTCCACTAGAGAGCTAGGGGAGGCTAGCTGATCCAGCTCTGGCCAAGCTAGGATCTCGGCACCCTTAGCCAACCAGACCGGCTCTTACAAGAGCATCGGCTCTGGGCTCTCAGGGCCGCGCCGCTGGCTTGCCCTGGTCGGTCCTTAGAAGGACAGCGAGCCAGGTGAGTCCCAGAGCCTCTCCTGCTGGTTTAAGCTGTAATACTCGACCCCGAGCCCACCGGCTCCCCGCCTTATATAGCAACTCCCCCCCGAGGGGTGGGGCCGTGGGGGATCACAGCGCCGTCACAGCAAACCCAAGGCTAACCGTTGCGGACGTGGATGTAGGCACCGTTACGCGTGCGGGCGCAAACACCCCTTGTGTGTTTGTTTGCCCTCCCGTAAGACCCCTACATCACCCCCCCCCCCTGTACAGCCCGCAGCCATCCCGGCTGCAACAAAATTCAACAATAAAAGATGAAAACCCCCCAAAACCGTTTGTGCCTCGCATTAATAACAGCAACAACAATAGCAACAACACCGAAAAAAAACGACGTACCCCCAATAAATACCCCATCCCATAAAGAAACCAACATATATACAATACAAGTCTTCCCACCCCGAACGGATTTCCCCCGTGACCGCAGCAAGGGCTGCACAAGAGGCCGGCCTCACAAAAGTCAGCGCGTTTTGGCGCGCGTTCTTGCAGTGGGACCGTCACAAGGAGCAACCCCGGTCGGCCCAGTGGTGGGTGTCAACAGTTTGGGTGCGAGAGCTTCTGGCTTCGCGGATGAGCGACCCCCGACCCCCCTGGGAGGGTTTGGCGGTTGTGAGCGCGTCAGTCCGTGATGTAGGAACATGGGGCGCAACGAACGGTTTCAACTGCGAGGGGTGCACGAACCAATGACGCTTCCCCCACTGAATATGGACACATTGTGGCCGCAAGACCTGCACCACTTCCACGGGCCCCTTCCACGGCCGCAACAGTTTTGACGAGGTTGCCAGCGGAACTTGGGGACAGTGCAACCACGCTTTGTCGCCCGGTTTCCACCGGTGCACATGTACCCGGCCCAGCTTGAGCCTTTCATTTGCCTGTTGGCGGAGGTCTGAATTTTGGATGGCCGCCTCCCGCGCCTCTGCCAATTTAGAGATGTTGAACTTGACATGGTCGGCCAATTTGGATTTAGCATGCGGGGTGGAGATCCGCAGCTGAGTCACGACAGGCGGTTCAGCCTCACGACCATACATTAAGAAGGGCGAAAATCCGGTCGCCGCGTGAGGAGCCATCCTGTAGGCTGCCAAAACCCCCGGGATATGAAGGTCCCAATCGGTCTGGGATTCAGACACCTGGTGAGACAGCATGGACGTGATAGTCCGATGTAGACGCTTCACCATCCCATCAGTTTGCGGGTGATATGGGGAGGTACGAATCTTTTTCATACCCAGGAGCTCACACACCTCATGGAGAAGTTTACCAGATACATTTTTCCCTTGGTCGGTCAGCAGCCGCTCCGGAGTGCCCTTGTTGAGGACATAGCCCTGGACAAAGGCCTCAGCGATGGATGCTGCCGACTGGTTGACGAGGGGCCAGGCCATAGGCCATCATGTAAAATATTCAACACCAACCAATAGGTACTTATTACCCCTAGGTGTAGTAGGGAATGGACCCAAAATATCAAGTGCGATGAGTTAGTTAACCCAGGTAACCTTAATAGACTGCAGCGGTGGGTTGGACCCCTTTGCTGGTGGCTTCCGTTGCGCGCACTGAGTACAGGAACTTAGGAGATCATCCACGTCCCTTGCCATGCCCGGCCAAGAAAAATCCAGCTGGAGCATGGCAAGGGTTTTGTGAGTCCCCAGGTGCAGGAGCCGCTCGTGAGCAGCCCACACCACCCTACCCCTCAGTGTGGAAGGCACCACTAGCCTGTGGCGGCGGGATCTCCCATCCCAATGCATCAGGAGACCCTGGTACAACCCCCATGAGTCGATATTCGCCGCACCCAGAACAGATCCCCCTATGCAACGGCAAAACGCAAGGAGGGAAGTGTCTTCCATTTGGAGGCGCCCTCACTCCGCAAAGGACAACCCCAGCAAGGAATCCCTCCCCTCTTGCTCAATAGGACCCGCAATTGAAGGTGCATCAGCGGCGGCAGCGAGGACCAAATTAGAGTTCTCATTCAGAGGTCTGCAACGCCCCGAACCCAGGAGGCAAGCGCAATCGGAAGTGGTCGGCAAACGCGACAGAGCATCTGCGTTCGTGTGGCGAACACCCTTCCGATATGTAGTCTCGAAATCGAAATCTTGAAGAATCTCCAACCATCGAGACAATTGTCCCGAAGGCTGTTGATCCCGCAAGGCGTACTGTAATGCTGCATGATCTGTGCGGACGGTGAAGTGGCGACCGTACAGATATGGGCGATATTGTTGAATGAAGAAAACGATTGCCAATAGTTCCCGACAGGTGACACAGTACCTTTGCTCCACCGGAGACAAAACTCTACTGCCATATGCCACAACATGCTCTACGCCCCCAACAACCTGGGAAAACATACTACCAATTCCCGTGTTGCTTGCGTCCGTATCGAGCAAGAAGGGTTGCGAAAAATCGGGATAACTTAATGGCAGGGCGCCCACTAGGGCTTCCCGGAGGGAGTGAAAAGCAGCCTCCTCCTCCTGGCCCCAGTGAAACTTGACCCCCTTCGATGTTAAGGCATGTAAGGGCTTAGCGATCATCGCAAAATTGGTGACAAACCGCCGGTAATGCGACGCAAATCCAATGAAACTCCTGACCTTCCCCACCGAGGTGGGAGTCGGCCAGGAGCTGACACATTGTGTTTTGGCGGGATCTGTGGAAATACCCGACCGTCCGACAATGTGACCCAAATACCGCACCGATTCTTGGAGCAAGTGACATTTTTGCGACTTGAATTTCAAATTAGCAGCACGCATCTTGAGAAAAACAGCCCGCAACCTCTGGAGGTGTTCCTCGAATGTTTTACTAAAGACGATGATATCGTCTAGGTAAATCAGACAAGTATCCCATTGCAAGCCAGCAAGAACCAATTCCATTAAGCGCTGGAAAGTTGCCGGAGCTGAGTGGAGCCCCATCGGCAAGCGTTTAAATTGGAATAGGCTGTGCGGCGTTCGGATAGCCGTTTTTGGTTTAGATTCATCATCCAGATGGAGCTGCCAGAACCCTGACAGCAAATCCAACGTGGAGAAGAACCGTGCCTCAGCCAGGGCGTCAAGAGATGCATCCGAGGGAGCGGGTATGCATCGGCCACCGAGATTTTGTTTAGGCGACGAAAATCGACACAGAATCGCAAAGAGCCATCGTGTTTTTTAACAAACACGATGGGTGCACCCCAAGGGCTGGTAGAAGGGGATATAATGGCTGCAGCTAGCATGTCATCTACAGCCGATTTGACATGATCCTTTTTGGTGGGACTCAACCAAAAAGGATTTTGGCGGATTGGCGCGCTGTCACCAGTGTCAATATGGTGTCGCAGCAGTTTAGTACAGCCAATATCATATTTGTGTTGACTAAAAACATCGGAAAAATCGCGCAAAAGGGTTCGTAATTTGGCACGCTGTGAGTCGGACAGGTCCGATAATCCCGCCCAAAGCGCATCCAGCCACCCCTCATCACAGTCCAAATACGGCTGCGATGGTGGAATGGTGCTCACCTGCCCAATGCGTGTGCAAGCACGGTCCCTTGAGGAACCACAGCCGTTCGCAAGCCAACATTGAGGACTGCGATGAAGGGGTCCTCGTTCCGTTTAACAATCTTCTGGGCCGCTATCAAACCGGGACCATTGACCCCGGCCCTAGATGGTCCCAACAAAACACCCTGATCCCCAATCCCCTTAGCGAAGGGTCGACGCAGCCGAAGAGGCACGAGCATTTGAGCTCCCGGCGGTACGCGTACCATTCGTGGAACAAGCGCCTGTACCATCGCAAATGCCGTACGCACAGTAGTGGGGGAGGACAGGAACATCATACGTCGACCCGAAGGGAGTTCGATGCATCCCTTGTCGATCAGTATTATAATTGGCATTTTGGACAAAAAGTCAGTCCCCAACAGGCACGGGACTACCAGAGAGGAGGAGACTAACACCGGCCCGGATAATTTGATGTCCCCAATACAAATTTGTGCGCAGATCTGGCCAATAATGCCCAATGAGCCCCCGTTGGCAGCATAACATGGAACATCGACCGGGAGCAGAGGGCGGCTTTGAACGGGAAGAATGTTGTAAATTAACTCAGACACAATTGTTGCCGATGCTCCCGTATAAACCAAGACCCGTACCTCCACCCCATCGATATGTCCCACAACGACCGACGACCCCGCCGACGCGACAACAATGCGGTGGGCCAACTCAGACCACTGGCCCGGTTGGAATGCCCTCCCCATCGCGGCACAGTTCGACACAACGACAGCCGATTTTCGAAACCCGTTCGTTGCAGCGCGTGAGTGAGTAACAGGTGTGTGCGTAGGCCAAACATGTGGGGTGCCACGACTTGCCGGAGTTGGCTGTGGAGCCTTGGGAAGAGGAGCGTCGTCCGGCCGAGGTGTTGCACCGTGCTGCCGAGGAGCCCGGCATCCAGAAGCCACATGGCCCCGGAGACCACAGTTGTAGCACCGTGAGAGTGCCCCAGTCGGCTTGGGCTGATCCTGGTGGCTCAGCCCATCCCGAGCTGGTCGGTCATCGGATCTCCACTTCGTCGGGTGACCCACAGTGAGACCTCTTCCGATGAGAGGGTGGTTGCAGCCACGGTGTGCCCGGCCGCCGCCTTGCTAGCTTTACGACGTTGGGACAGCAGGTTAGCGTGGATGTGCCGTGCGGCCCGCAGGGAACACATCTCCTTGTCGTCCTACGCCAAGACGACGATGTTCAAATCGTCAGCCAGCAACAAGATTTTCTTCGCCACCATAGCGTCCACTCCCTCTTCATCCATCCGCGGGAAGGCCGTCTTCGCCAGGGCCAGGAGAGCCGTGCGGTACGCCAGGGGCGATTCCTTCGCGCCCCGTTGTCGTTCGTAAAATAGTTGTCTGCAGTCGGAAGATGGTCTGTAGACTGCAGACAGGAGTTGAAGCGCCGACTGCAGTGTTGCACGCGCCGATCTCGGCTCCATAGTGAGGGTAGTGAGAGCGTCGCTGTCCAGCATAGCTGTCCAGCGTCACCGGGAGCATGCGTAGCGCCTCGTCGTCCATCCATCGTGACATTTCTTGGTGGGCGAGGAACCGTCTTTCGAACGCTCCCCAGTCGCCGCCGTCCACCACAAACTCCTTCAGGACCGGCAACCACTGCTGGAACGTGGACTTCGCCGCCAAAGATCGCCAGCCGCCGTTCCCGCCATCCTGTACAGTATTTGAGGAAATGGCGGACGCCATCGGCGGTTGCACTGCTGGTGACGCGCTGGCCGTTGATTGGCGCTCGCCACAGTCGGCCGTTTTTGATGCTGAACGGAGGCAGCAGTGATCGGCCCTCATTGATTACGTGGCGGCCACTGGTTGGTGATCATCGGCCACCTGATGTGCCCGGGCCCCGAAATCAGCACCCACTGTACTGATGGCAGAAAATTCAACTTACAGCCCCATCGATATGGCGGGAACTGGCGTTGAGTGTCGCCTATCGTCGCACCATGCTGCTCCTCCAACCCCCAGGCGAGTATAGTAGCTCCGCCAGGCGGGAGTGAGCCACCTGCAGCCCGTCAGCCGACGGCCCCTACCCGTCCAGCTGCTGTGGTGGCAGTGGACTCGGCAGCGGTTGCACGGGCTCGCCCTCGGCGAGTTCAGGCTCCGAGTCAGCCGAGGGGTCTTCCTCTCCAGGTCCCCCGGTACGAGTCGTCCGTCTTGTATCCATTGGTAACTTTTAGAAGACCACTTCTGACACCAGTTGTAGTGAGTTCAAGGAGACGTAGACGATGTAGTCGGAGGCACACTTATTTATTCAAACAAAGGGCAGAACACAATACTTGAAGGGGTAACGGCCCCTTCACCCGTCTAACAGGGAGACACCCTTAGCGCTAGCCCGGCTAGTCTGCTCCCAGGTCCTCCACTAGAGAGCTAGGGGAGGCTAGCTGATCCAGCTCTGGCCAAGCTAGGATCTCGGCACCCTTAGCCAACCAGACCGGCTCTTACAAGAGCATCGGCTCTGGGCTCTCAGGGCCACACCGCTGGCTTGCCCTGGTCGGTCCTTAGAAGGACAGCGATCCAGGGGAGTCCCAGGGCCTATCCTGCTGGTTTTCACTCTTCGCTGGTTTAAGCTTTATACTCGACCCCGAGCCCACCGGCTCCCCGCCTTATATAGCAACTCCCCCCCGAGGGGTGGGGCCGTGGGGGATCACAGCGCCGTCACAGCCCCCCAGGGCTAATCGTTGCGGATGTGGATGTAGGCACCCTTACGCGTGCGGGCGCAAACACCCCTTGTGTGTTTGTTTGCCCTCCTGTAACACCCCTACGGCCTGTAGTAACGGCCTTAAGCCAATAGGGGGCAGAAGGGAAGCCGATGGAGATGAGGCCGTTAGGCCAAGGTAAACCCCAGTGTAGCTCTGGACCAGGGGTACAGACCCCAGACCCCCAAGAGGGGGGCTAGGGGAAAGCATCACGTTCCAGGCCCCTCCAGACAATTCCAAAAGGGAGGAGTGGCTAGGGGCGGAGTGAGCCAGAACACGGTATAAAAGAAGGTCCCCTGAATGGGACCGGCAGTCGTCGTTTACATGTAGACCGAAGAGACACCCCGGAGACATAGCGAAGAGCCCAAAGGGCAGAACCCAAACCCCTGGCTAGGATCGGGACAAAAGCTTAACCAGTGTAGTAGGGTCAGAGCTTAACCAGAGTAGTGTTAGAGCGTTACCAGTGTGAGGGCAGAATAGTCCAGAGGAAATACCTCCTTAGTGTATCGGGTGGAAGGGGCCGTACTCATTTGTGTTATGTAAATGTTAAATAAAACGTGCTGCCTCCAGAAGAGAGAAGTCTCCTCACGTTTTGTACCCATACAAATGCGACATTAAACCCATCACCACCCAACACAGCCAATTAGTAAGGTTTGTCACGTAAACAGAACATGCCAATTCATTCTAATACAGCACACCGGTGTGTTGAAGAGCAAATCCACAACATTTACAATCTGAGTATGACGTTTCGCCAGTAATTACAACCGGCATCATCTGACGGAGAGCCATAATTGTGAGAGTTGATTTTTCCACATTTTCAGAAGCTGGGTTTTAGGTCTCTGTATGGACTCACCATGGATACTTTCCTGCAAAGCAGTACCAGCTAATCACGAAGGAACAATTTATACGAACTCACAGATCCTTAAAAGTGTGTTATTTCGTCTCAAAGTACAGATTGAACTTTGAACGAAGCCAAAATATAGCCAAAGCAAATCAACAAAACAATGCTATGTTTCTTTTCTTTGGGAAATACATTTTGCAATTATGTCATTGCTCCCCCGTTTTTTCTTGTTGTACATAAGCCTGTGTCAACTCTTAAAACATCTTTGTCATTGTAGAAGTCTTAGAATGTTTCTGAAGTCCAAATATCTCTATGTACATTTGAGTATGGGACGACACTTATTGTGTTGGTGGGAGACAATTAGTTCAAAGGTTAATTAGTAATAATTTCCCACAGTGGTTCCTAATTCTATCAACCCTTAAGGAATGATGGGCCTAATCAACTCCTGACTGCACTCTGAATCACAACTCTACAATTGGGAGTGGAGTCCTCCAAAGACAGCATCACATATCCAGCTGTGCATTACCCACGGTTTGATTTTATAGGTCTGGACCATATAGGTAAAGCGTGGGAACGTATCAATGGACTGCTCCATTGATATTATTGGTTATTTCGGTAAAGTCACGTAGAAGGGAAGTAATAAAATAATAAAAATAAAACATAATAAAATAATTCTCACGACGTTTCCGTCACAACGCAAGCAGCCGTCCTCAGGTGAAGAACAGGTCTGTCAGAAAGACAGCGTCTGAATGAAAACCATCAGGCTTGGCAGCGTATATTTAAGCTGGGTTGGAAGGGGAAGAGCGCCCCGACAAAGGAATTCGCATATCAAGAGGAATCTAGCATACCCATGGGTAATGCAGGTATGCGAGCAGTGCCACTTATGCCCGTGCATTATGCAGGAATAGCAGCATCAAAGGGAGGGGATATGGGAAATGCAGGTATGTGATTAGTACTACTTATGCCCGTGCATTATGCAGGATTAGCAGCATCAAGGGGAGGGGATATGGGAAATGCAGGTATGTGATTAGTACTACTTTTGCCCGTACATTATGCAGGATAAGCAGCATCAAAGGGAGGGGATAGGGGTAGCATTAATAAAGGGAAGGAGTGTTAATAGT
>CM025660.2:8805879-8917346 GCA_014621495.2 Entosphenus tridentatus | reverse complement strand
GAGAAGGTTTATTACATTGGTGTCAGAAGTTCTTCTGGGACCGTTTGGACGATCTCAAGATGTCCAAGCACCTCAGAAAAAAGAACCTGCCCGAGCCTCCATCGGAAGAAGATGCCGAGACGGACGAAGATGATCTGTTGGGGGCTACAGCTCCTCTGCCGCTGGCTGCTGCTACTCTCCTGGACGCCTCTCAACGACGACAGGGTGAAGATACGACCACCTCAGGGGCAAAGGACGGATGGCGGCTGATGGCGGAGCAGATCGAGTCCTTACGCGCAATTCTGCTAAGTCTGGTGACAGCGGTGGCATCCTCACCAGCCGTGGGTCGCCAGATAGCAGGCCAGCTTAACGCCGCGGATCGGGAATCTGCGTCCGCCGCTGCTCCTGCTACGCGGGAAGAGGCCGACATTACATGTGTAGTGAGTCACTTCAGAGACACTATTTAGGAGGCAACAGCGTTTATTCTACACTATATAACACTGTTACACACGGGACTACAATACCCCTAACTCTTGCGCACATGCTGTCTGACCCACGACGTCGGAGACGAAGACGTAGCACTTGAATTCCACTTCACCTGCAGACAGCCCCGATATTCGATCGGGGCTTCCTTTTATCCCTCTCAGCATGGCCTGGCTCCACTCTCAGCTGCGCCTTCCTCTGGAACATTCCTGAAGGTTCCAGACTACTTTGCACCCGCTACCTGCCTGGCTCTGCCCTTAACCACGCCCCCTTCGGGATCTCTCTAGACGATTCCTGGCTACGCTTCCCATGTCCTCTCCATCACATTTGCCCCACATTCCTCACCCCCTACCCATCATGTGCTTCACCCGATGCCAGGGTAACTCGTCCTAATTTGCCCTCTTCCGCCAGCAGCTCGCACCACGCTCCCCAGTGACCAATTATGTGGAAATTACTCGCTGCTCTGGCGGAGTGGCTGCTATCCCCTACTATATCGGTCGGACTCATTTGCCTCTCTCTGCTAGCACCCTGTACCATGCCCCGAGTGACCCACTGGTACTGCAAGGGCAGGATTTCCCTATTCGGCGTGCGGACATCTGCACTGTAGCGTTAGCCGAACACAACCAGGTAGGGGAAGGCAAAAATGCCACACGGCATCCAGATGGCAATTCCAAACAGCCGTGGTCAATGCAGATTTCCAATGGCAACCTTTCGAAGGAAATCGGTTCCAAGTAAACATGGAACAGTCAGGGACGTGGAACAAGGCCACCTCTGGAACGAGAAGATGACCTCCATCGCCCCCGTTTGTCCGTCCGTCCGCCGCATGCCACCGTCATCGGTCGCCACCCCTCCGAGTCGACGCGCCTTTTGTAAGGTGCCCCGCTGTATGTGGTGCAAGTCGCCAGCGCCCCGTCCTCATGCAAAAGATGCTGGGCTCAAACACACTTAACGACTTTGTGGTGCGCGTCTGCCGGAGGCCTGTAGATGGATGCCAGCTGGTCGAAGGCCTGCGTAAGGGTGAATCTATCCAGCGGTGGGATGGTTAGAAATGCTGCAAGGGTTACTTCATCAAGGGCAGCAGGTAGCGCCCGCAGCGCCTCCTTCTCGGACCACCCCGCCAAGCTGGCATTCGCGAGGAACCGCCGCTTGAAGGCCACCCAGTCGCCATCGGGAGCCATGAAGTCTTAGACAAAGGTGCCGATGGTGCGCCTTCAAGTTTGGCGGGGTCCGCGCTAGCGGTAGAATGGCAGCTGATCGCGCGGGCTGCTCCACCGAGTTTCCCGCCCGTCGTGAAATTGCGGCAGAATCGCCATTCACAAGCGGTATCGCCGCTCCTTCCGTCGCCAGCGAGACCACAAGGCTAAACTCCACCAGGAGCGAAGTTGCCATGTGGAGGAGCTCCACGAGACGCTCGTGCACATCCCGGAGGGTCACCACCACCGACGGTGAAGCATCGAGCACTTGGACGGTGCCCAGCTCCGCTGACAGCGTCTCCCCCGCATCCTCCGGAGCTGCAAGCTGCACAAAGTCCTCGTCTTCATCGTTCGACGTCCAGGTACTCGGGCCGCAACGTGTAGACATAGTCTACAGCTAGCTGAGTAACTAGCATGTTGGCCACTTCTGACACCAGTTGTAGTGAGTCCAACTGAGTAACAGACGTTGTTCCTTTTAGAGGCAACACTTTTATTTGTAACACCGTAACACAAAGGGGTAACTGCCCCTTTACCAAACTACACCGAGTTGCTGCCACGAAGGGTCAATCCCTCACTCGGGTCTCCGACCACGTGGTTGCCTCGTAGGATGGAGAGCTTCAGCTTGAGACATAGAGCTTCCCGCTTGTAGATGTTGAGCTTCCAGCTTGTAGAATGCAGCGACCCTGGTTCCTCTCAGGGACCCACCTTATATCCCCCTATGGTCGGGGCCGCTCTGCCCTCAGGCCCGCTCGCCTTCTCGAGCATTCTCGTTCCCTGTCGATCCTTCTCAAGAGCTCTCTCCGGACACGTGATCACCCACTAGTTCCCCCACCTGGGGCCCCCTGTGTGGACATTTCAGATCACGTGTCTACGGGGTCAACCAGAGGGCCACGGCTGGGGGCAACCCTGCCCCTGGGCTGACACTCACCCCCTCCCCTCGGAGGAGCCCCTACCACACGCTGTGCATGGTGCCCGTACTATCCCAGTGCTCGCCAAGCCCCGCTAGGACTGGTATTACACACAGCCACCCACACGGTGCTGTCCACGATGTAGGAACATCGAACGGCTCGACCCTTCGGGGCCGGCACCATACAGTGACATCCCCGATGTCACTACACATGTAAGAGCAAATTTTAATTTCATTGGTATAACTTGAACATAATTAATTCTAAGACGAAATGTAATTTCATGTTTCGGGTAAGAATATATATATTTACAAACTAGTTCATACAGCCTGTCTTTGCGAGGCAAAAGTTTTCAATGAATATAACCATTAATCTGATGTGATTTAATTTTTTTTTTTAATCTACGATCAGACACTAACTACTCCACAAAATTGTATTTAAAAAAGAACAAAGCAGATTGTTGACGACTTGATTCAAATTCTTATTTAAAGACGTTGAATCAATTTAAATATTCCGTTCTTTACACGCTTTTATTTAACTCACTCTGTCTGTTTTTGTTGTTGTCGTATCCTCAAATCTTCTAACTCAATTTTAAACCACTTTCCAATGTGGTATCGACTGCAAACTTCGTATACTTATGTCTTACTGACAATACTATATTCTATCATAAAAAATGTAAATATATTTTTAAACAATATTTTCACATGCTTTCTATTAACTCACTCTGTCTGTTGTTGTTGTTGTCGTATCCTCAAATCTTGTAACTAAATTTTAACCCACTTGGTATACTTATATCATACTGATGATAATTCTATTTACTATCATTAAAAAAATTTAAAAAAATATTTTTAAACCATCTTTTGTATATGTTATGTTTCGCCTTGGGTCTAATTGTCCACGCTCAACTGACGTTGGCTGTAAATCACCACGGCACCTTATGTTATGGCAAGCCTCGGGGCCACTTACTGGAGTGGGGGAGTTCTGCCATTACGAGTACGGTGCATTTCATTGAAGCGTGTTTAAAAAAAAGTTTTTTTTAAATATTACTTATTTTTATCAAAAATGTCAAAAAATCATTAGCTTATATCTTTGACTGTTTTAGAATTATTCCGATGTTTTTACATCATAAAATACGTATTCTTTTCGTTCACAACTGCTTTAATCTGAAATATCTCAAAAAGAAAAGATAAACAATGGTTCTCGCTTTCATTATATTACAATCATATTTTTTTTACGGTTTCTAAAAGCTTCCAAATGTACCAAATTTCAGCTTTCTACCTTGTCCGGAAGTATCATAGAGGTGTTTGAGACATACAGATGAAGGTCTTTATATAGATAGATACACGCATTGGTACATGTCCAGTAAAGAGCCCATTAGGAGCATTGTACATGGTCAAATATAATGTAATGTCCCTGTATTCAAACTTGTTTTTCTCTCCATAACAAGTATAATGTATAGAGCAAAAATAAACAAATCAGTGGTTGTTCTGTGGCGAGATTAACCCCTGCTAAAGGAATGTGGAATTTCCACTTGCCCACCAATGAAGACGAGCACTGCTTCATGCTCATTTGTGAAGAGAAATACTCCGATTTGTTTTACTTTCTGGCATCTGATGAGGACCTTTGGTCGTAAGTGGCTTTTGGTAAATAAGCGATGTTTTCCATAATCACTAACTTAGTCGAAAACTAATTTCCCTTGCAGTAGATTTCCAAGCCACTGATTCTGACAATACACTCAGCCAATATTAAACTGGCGTTTACAGTCTTGATTGTAGTAATCACGTACAATGACTTTCATGATTCACATTTTCAAAATGTTATAATACGTTTCCAGTAAGCCGATTTCAGCTAGGAATGCTGATTGCAAATTACAGGTAAACTGGATGTCAAGGCACACATTTATGAAGTGTGAAAACTGCCCACGATCGCAAATTTGTATGCTTGATTCCCCCCCTCCCCCTTAATATAAGCTGGATAGTCATGTATATGAGGTTGTTAAAGCACGTGTCACATACCTCTTAAGTTAACGTGAGCGAGAGACGGAAACACTTGATCCTCGGTCAGAGTTGGCTCGGTTAAACGAGCCTATCTTTACCTCTCCATACTTCTCATGCGGCTTGCGCACGCACTCGCTCTGGACATGCGCATCAATATGCAAATATTAAATACTGTTACTGAAAGTCAATGCTACGAGCGTCTCAGTCTCCAAACGTTAAATGCAGTACGGGCGCTCCCCGACTTACGGTTTCAATTCCTGAGACTCGTTCGTAAGTCGTACGGTTTTTAAGTCGGAACACAATAATGTACTTTTGTTAATGCAAATTCGGTCAGTATCATGTGTTATGGTTAAAAAAAAACAATGGAAGCATCATTAAACCCTTAAATAAGAAATATACATTTGCATGTAAAATTGTAATATTGTATTGTAAATAAAACATACAATAAAGTTACATTTAAATAATAATAGTTTAAGTCCTGATGTTGGATTTCTTGCTGGAAGGTACGTAATGATTCCCAACAATTACACACACACAGGGAGGCACGTGCATGCACGTACACACAGACACGCCAACAACAATGATCCCCCGTATAGCCTTAACAGACCGTTTCCCATTCATATTATATGGTTCTTTCGGTAAAGTCACATAGATAGAAAAAACAATAACAATAAAATAATAAATCAATAAATAAAGTGAATAAAAAAGTGACTTTATCGAAAAAAACATAGAATATGAATTTGTGCAGTCACGAATGTTCTAAGTCAAAATTTAGACCGTTTTCCGCTCATGGCCATAAACCTCAGGTCCAAGAACTGAGCCAGGAACTAGCATTAGCCTGCCTTGCTCCTCCGCCCCTTCTTCCTGCCTGACTACCTTGGAGTAAGCATAGGAAGCGCACAAGCTAGCACTATGTGGCCTTAATCCTCTTCGGCTGACGAGCGAGCGGCTCCGCGCAATCTTGCTAAGCTATAACTGCCACCTATGCCATCTGGCACACACCGGGCCAGCTAATATCCCCCTTGCTCAGAAAAAAACATGATCTCGACCATGCTAGGATGCCTGGTGAAAAATACTGGCGGCGGGGGGAGAGGTCTGATGTGCCAGCCACTAAATTATGTGTATCGGCGGTCGCTGGTCTGGTGCCATCTCTTTCTCCGGTGCACGCCTGCTCCTCCGGTTGAAGGCTCAGGCCACGAAATCTCAGAGGTGAGCTGGTGTACATGTCCAAGGTAGCTGGCCTGAGCAAGTATCCACCCTGGCTGTGGGTGGCCAGTTTCGATGCTGTCAGAGGAAATGGAAAAGTGTCGGGGAGAAGGCTGCGGGCCATTGGGGGCTCTGACAGGGCAACTGGGGGCAGGATGGGGGGGCCAATGGCGGCACTGGTAGAGTGTCTGTGGTTAAAATCAGGGACGTTGGGTCTACTGGCGGAATGTTGTTAGGGTAAGAGCAGGACCCATTGGGGGCAATGAGGGGACACCCAAGGGCAGGATGGGGACTGAGAGAATAATTAATCAAGGGTGCAGGGTCCGGCCTGGTTTCCAGGGCGGCCGACGTTACCTGCCGGGTGAACACACTCACGAGCCATGGGGTTAAGTCGACCCCCCTCCCCTTTTCCCCTGCTCAGTGCTGCCTTGCCAGGGTGCTGGCATTGGCGGGCCACCACCTCATGCACTCCCGATCAGGAGTCTCCCTGGGTAAGGGGTGGCATCTAAGGCTGCCGTGGGCAACCCTGTGGCACCGGCTTGGGATCTCCGGCACCGCCTCTCCGCTCCACCATCCCAGCTTGGTGATCTCCAAGTGCTGATACAACGACTGGAACAGGATGACCTCGACCTCCGTGCCCTGGTCCATGATGAGACGTTCGGGGATCCTGTTGCGCGTGCACGTAGCGAGTGCCGAATGCCTCCGCCGCCGTTTCTGCACGCTTGTCTGGGATGACAACTTCCGCCGGCCAGCGTCCAAAATACTCCACGGCCAACATGAAGTAGTTCCCCACCTCATTGGCTGGAAGTGGCCCCATCAGGTCCAACCCAACCAGCTGGTTCCTCTGTATTAACCAAAGAGGCCTCAGTGGCACCGGGTAGTGCTCTGGCTTCCGACCTTGTTGCTGGCAGTCCTGGCTCCCATGGACCCTGGCCGTGATGTCTTCAACTAACTTTGGCCACGCCTCTGCACAGCACTAGTCTCAGAAAGAGAAACTTCCGTGAGTTGTCCACCCCAACTCTTTTTGATTGGAGTTCCTGGTGGACCTCCACCAATTTGGCATCCTTTTTTTTTATTTTCTTTCTGGCGTAGCTTGTGTTGTCGCTCTGGAGACCGGGAGATCAATGATCGATGTTCGGTCACCGCGTTCATGGCATTTGTCATGAGTTCTCACTTAATAGAGTGGGACGCGTGAAGGCTGCCATCTTCCAGTCCTCATCAGCTGTCAAGATTCCTTAGAGACAAGTGTTGTTAGTGAGCACCTGTTAAGAGGGAGTCAGTGGGGCAAGCACCACATCTATCCTGTCTCCTTACTGCTGTATAGACACTGCAGCAGGCATTTATCAAGATCCGAGTCAAACAAGTGGAGACCCGAACAGCTTCAGACTACCACTTACTACTAATGATGTGAATTGCCAATATTTGCATCCAGATCCCTTAGATTTTTTAGCGGTGTGCAAACCACTGCAACACTGTGCACACACACACACACATATAGATCGGACATACATGAAGAAAACGTATTGCCTGCTCATCTATTTTGTTACTCATAGTCTCTACAATGACTCTCATGCTTGTTTGCATTACATATATATAGCACGGTATATCTCATTCAGTGTCAAGTATTGCCTTGTGGTAATGATAAGCAACATGCAAACTTGTGTTTTTATTAATTTATGCATATTACTACACTACGATATGGATCAGACACACGGACAAGAAGAACGCTGAACAAAAGCTCAAAAGTGCACCAAAGAAGCATGGGGAGGTGCATTCTCGGAATTACAATAAGAGACAGGAAGAGGAACACTTGAGTTGGAACGCACACAGGTTAAAGGCACAATATGTACTCTTATTAAAAGTCAATGGGCTTTGTCGGAGCACATCGCTGGAGAGGATCGTGGCTAATTGTTGAGAATAACAACAGAGTGGCTGCGAAAGAGTTATACCCACCATGGCGATATAAATCCAGTACAGCACATCAGTGTGTTGGAGAACCAAGCCACAACATTTACAAACTGGGTACGACGTTTCGCCAGTAATTACAACCAGCCTGTCAGTGCCCGTAATAGGCAAAATCGTTCAGCTGCTTGATCAGGGCTTGCAGGCCGTTGAGCTCGCCTCTCATATTGGACGTGCCATCGTAGGCCTGCCCACGGAAGTTGACGATCGGGCGATGGCGATTGGTCTGCATGTCGACAACAGAATCGCGGAGCGTGGGGGCACACGTGTCGGTGACGTGCTTCAGGTCGACGAGACGTTTGTGCAGCACACCAGTCTTGATCTCAACAAAGCGGTTAATGACGGCCAGTTGCTCCTTCTTGTTCGCATCGCGTGTCTCGTCCGCCATGATGCAGTAAAAGAAGTCAGCTTGTTCATCATCGAGGAGCTTTCGGATGATCTGGGCATGGGCATGGATGATGTCCTTCTGGATGTCGGGACTAGTCATGATGGCGTTCTGCAAGGCGTTGTCGAGCGTGATGCGGGCCAGCTCGATGTCGCGTTTTCACAGGAACTGAAACAGCTCGAGAAAGTTGCCACGGTTGAGCGACTCGTTCGACTCGTTGTGGCCCTGGCAGGCCAGCCCCTGTTTAATCAGGAATCGAATCGCATCGACCGATCCCTCCAACCGAGTCCGATTGTCGGCGATCACCTGGGCCATCTGCTTCTCCAGGCCGTGCTTGTCAGTGACGATGTGCATCTCCGTGTTCATCATGTCTCTGGCCTTCTGTACTGCCTGGTTGTGGACCGACTGTACGCTGCCTTGATGTTGGAGAATGCAGAAATTTCGGCCGCCCACCTTATTCCAGGCCGAGAACCCGTCCGAGACGAACGCGTCCGAGCGATTGCGGGACGGGAAGAGGAAGCACGGGAAGCAGTAGACTGACTTGGTGTGGATCAACTATTCGAGCCAATCGTACATCTCAAACCACGATGGCTGTGGGCAGCACTTTTTTCGCCCCATCATCTTTGACGGATACATGCTGCCATCCGAACGGGGGCGTGGAACGAACCGGCCCTGCAGGTACGAATGACAGATCTCGTTGACACTGTTCCGATCGTACGTCGAAATGGCGAGTCTCGTCCTGGGATCCCGGTCGACAAAGCACACCCCTGCGGGCAATGGCGCTGGAGGCGGGGAGTTGGCTAACGTTTCTGCTTCTGATTCATCAGCTGCCGCCGTTGAAGACGAAGGGTCAGGAGATCGCGAACAGTGACCATGAGCTGGAGAACGCTCTGGCGAACGCCTTGCCGGGCACTTCTACAGCCATCGATTAAGGGTCGAAGTCAAACAGTGTGTGATTGGCATCGCGCTCGCTGAAGGTATGCCTTCAGGGAAGTCGTGTACTGTATACGCAACTACGCACAATTCTGCGAGTCACTTCTAACTGCTTTGCCGTTACTTATTGCCAATTATGAGCTCAGACTATTGTCCTATCATCTCATAGAGTCCCTGGCACGTACTAGTATGCTACACAGTGGCAGTGGGGGTCGCAAAATGCCGATTTACTACTAATAAACCTCAATGATCCGATCGAAATTAGGGATTTCGATCGGATCATTGGGGGGTGGGGGGGAATGTGCCACCCCCCCCCCCACTGGCTCTGCCACTGCTCACTTGGCAATCTCGTGGTGCTATATTCATTCTCAGGAGGATTGCGTGGAATACATTCACTGTCTTATGACGCCTCTGATTAGCATGGTTGGCTACGTAGGGTGTGAACGAAATTCAACATGAACAAGCCATCAACTGAATTTTGAACTTGGACTTCGATTTATTATTGCCACACACACTTCATCAATATAAAAAAGAGGCATATTACCCAGCATTGGGTTGTGGAATATATATTTGTCTTGTGGATTGCAATGGAAACAAGCACTTTGGCATACCTGTTTGCGTTTTAAGAAAGTGAACACAATTTTTTTGTTTCACTGTGAGTTGCATACAAGGTATGAACGAGATGAGACAGCGTTTTACAATGTGACCTTACCACTATTAATAGCGAACGGTTTGAAGTCCATTTTAGAGATGGCTTTGGCAGCTATGGACATTCTTTTTGAACCATGACACATCAAGCTGTCAATCTTGGTGGCAGGCAACTAGTTAAGTTTGTGGAAACTGAACAATCCAAGACTTCTTGTCTTTCGATGGCCTTTCCACATCACCCCGGCTTGCACTGCTCCCTTCTTCAGACCAATTATAGATTTTCTTGCCTTTGCTGTCTCAGAATAAGCCCCTTTCAAGCCTGGGAAGAGAAATGAAGTGTCAGTGTCAACGTTTAGTAGGTCACTTCTGTTTCGCATCCAGCGTGATGCAGCCAAACAACCTTTTTGGGTCGTGCACTCGCCATTGAAGCCATTTGTGTGGAGCTGATGGTTTGGTTCCTTTAGATATGTCAATTAATTACGTGAGATATTACGTGTGATATATATGCCGCAAAGTGGATGCAATGATATTAATAGTGGTAAAGAATCCGTATATTCAAGGTGTGTCAGCTTAGCACACTCGACCTGCAATCCAGAGTTCGATTTGATCTCTGAGTGTGGCAGTTGAAACAATGGTGCAAGTGTCTGGAATCCCTCTCGTGGAGACCATTTCACGAGCAGTGGTGTAAGCAAGATATTGCAGTATGCACCCTCACCTTTACCGAACCTTTGCCCGTGCTTCGCCAAGACAATGGAACGCCCCTGCCACCTGTGGTCAGACAGGCGAGGTCACTCATCTTGTTTATGTCTTCTCTAAAGACTCACCAGTTTCGCCTGGCCTACACTTCCCATGTGTGACCAGTGGACTCTGGACTCTTCACTATTTATATTTCCTAACCTCGTGCATAGTGCACTGAGATCCTTGTATGAATTGCGCCTTGCCCCTAAGTGTAAATTATATATCATTATTATTACCTGGCCACCTGATCAAAGGCACACAGGGCAGTTCTTATACCTGTTGGGTTAGGGTATTTAGGGTAATTTTTGTTTTCAAGGTTTTCACACAGCATCATCTCACCCCGAGACTGTGGATCCACCATTGTCACTAAAAAACTTTAGCCTCCAAGCCTACTCAAGCTATAATCATAAAAACCCCTGACTAATTAATATGTATTCCGAAATGCAGTGGCATCCTTAAGACATTATGCAAATGAATGCCGGACAATTTGCCTCTCGGTGTGGCGTTTGTGGCAGTGTTCTGTTGTGTAACATCGACAAGCTGTATTAGCAATTTACGTGCACATAGCACACACAAAGAATATTAATTGAAATACTATACGTTTCTCTTTTGTGGAATCGTGTGACAGGCTTTGTGGTGTTTAATTAGAACGTGTTTGATTTAGACAGTAAGTGGTAAGGATCCAATTTATCGAATCACACCGTGACTAACATATGTTTGAGGTATATGCAGAGAAGGTTAACTAAGGATATCTGTAGCTCACATTACTTTAATATATATCTAGATTATAAGTTTTCGTGACTGCAGGGATCCATACTCTTTGGTTCTTTCGGTAAAGTCACGTAGGTATAACATAAAATAATTTCAATCACGTTTCGGGCGCAACACAAGCGTCCGTCATCAGGTGGGACAACCACAGTAATAAACAAAAGGGCTGCCGTGACAAGTTAAAGTTCATTTATTAGGTATAGCCCTGTGAGCCATTCGGCTCTTGAATCTTGACAAGAGGCAATAGAGGTAAGAGAGGGGGGAGGAGCCAGGGAGGAGAGATAGAGAGGGGGGGGAGCACTGCTAGAGGGATTAGGAGCAAGGCAAAATGCCGGGCGGGGGGGGGGAGTGGGGCTAGGAGTGGGAGGCTGAAGAAGAAACTGGAGATGCAGATATTAAGGCAACACCATAAAGCAGTTAAGGTTTTACCTGGTTAATAACATCCGTCCAATGATTGCTCAATTTGTATCCATCTTCTCGGTTGAAGTTATGTCTGTTTATATATTTGGATGGCTTCATGAACAAACCTTTGATAGTAACCCAAAGTTAATTTGGAGCTTTCCTGACTGCAGGAATTACTCTTTGGTTATTTCGCTAAAGTCACGTATACAGGTAAAATAATAAATTAAATACTAGCATACGACGTTTCAATTGCAACACAAGCAATCATCATCAGGTATAAATGAAATAGAAACACAAATCTAGTATACTTAGAAATGTTATGTAATACAACAGAGAGTCGGGTACTATAAGAATCAACCCCCTACCTGGTTGATTACGTTCTTCCTGAGAATGCTAAATTTGAGAGAGAGATAAAACACAGAACCAGAGACATATAGACAGACATAATCAGACAGATATCACAGAGATACATATAGAGAGACAAACATAGGCACACAAAGAAACCACGCCTCTGTGTCAAGGCCTTAAATAGAGAGAGGGGGCGGGGTTGGAGAGAGACGGAGGGGTTAGAGAAATTAGCATGTCAATGAGTGGCACGGTGAGTGACACGGTGCAAAAGCTTTAAACAATTAGGAGACAGGGAGAGAGACACACTGAATTAAATAACCTAGCAAAATTTCGAAATGTAATGTAATGCAACACAGAGAGTCGGTCAACACACAATTAACGCATAGCCTGGTTGATTACGTTTTTCAAAGATTGCTAAGTTAGAAGTTAAGTGTGAAATTTGAAAGCGAGACAAGACAAGAGAGACAAGGTCCGAGATATCTCATTTCGTTTCCCCAATGTAACACCTACCACAGGTGCAACTTAGTTTGTAGGCTCCAGGATATTGCATGTCAGGAATGACATCCTTCACAGATGGGATTAGATCACAGATTTTGTGTACTGTACTGAATCGAACCTGGAGCTTGTCTTTGTTTAAGATTTTGGAAATATTTTTCTTAACGCCTGCTATGTATGGTAACGTGATGGGTTTGATCGGCGTCTCAGGGGGTTGTTTCTCCATGGTTGGAGAAACAGCTTTGTGAATAATGCGGTCCGAGTAACCATTCATCTTGAGGGCCTGGTGTACGTGTTCCAGTTCACTGACTAGGTGGTGTTGGTCAGAAATGCAGTGGGCCCTATGGTGTAGTGTTTTGATGAGGGAATTTTTCTGTACCGGATGGTAGTGGGAATCAGGTTTTAGATAGAAATCTGTGTGTGTGGCTTTTCTGTAGAAAGATTGTCCCAATGAGCCATCAGGTCTCTTCTCAAACGAAACATCCAGGAATGGTAGCTTACCATCCTCCTTCACTTTTTTATGGATGGGTGTATGGAATTAATGTGGTTGAGAAATTGGTTCAATGCTGGCAGGCCATGTGGCCAAATGACGAAAGTGTCATCTACATATCTCTTCTACAAGGACGGACATAGGGTGGATGTCTTGATGGCATCTGTTTCAAATTTCTCCATGAAAACATTCGCTATCACTGGTGATAAGAGGGAACCCATGGGAGTACCTTCATTTTGTTTGTAGAAAGTACCATTCCAGGTGAAGTAAGTGTTGGTAAGGCAGTGCCTAACCAGAGTAGGAACATCAGGATTCAGTCCATGCTGGACTAAATTTTCAATTATTGCTAAGGTGTCAGGCACAGGAACCTTGGTGAACAGAGAAACTACATCAAAGCTTCATACTCTTTGTTTTTTTCGGTAAAGTCACATAGGTGAAAACAAAATAAAATAAAAAATAAAACAACTAAATTAATCACGACGTTTCGGAAGCAACACAAGCATCCGTCATAAGGTGTGACTGCTCCAGCAAAATTATTGTAGCGTATGAAGAGAGATATTTAGAGACACGTGTTTATATAGGGTACTGGGGGGGGGGGGGGAGGAGCCCAAGGGCCCGGGGGGGGGGGCATGCGGCAAGCCGTGTGGCGTCGCGGGTGGTTGGGCAGGGGATTAACATCAGTTCAGCTGATAGATAACCATCTTTTTAAATCCTTTATATTAAGTTCACTTGCTTGCTTGCTTGCGCGCTTACGACCGTGCAAATCTTTCGGTCGTTTTTTAACACACTTCCCGTGATCCAATCGAGCTGACATTTTGCACACAGACTCGTTGTGCGCGACAATTTATTTTCCTGAAATTTTTTTTCAAAAATTTTACACTTTTTAGGCAATTTGTTTTTTATATTTAATTACCAATTGCTTAATGGTGGCAGGCAATCATCTGACCCATAGGTGGCAGCCATCTCAAGCCAGAGGACGCCACGCATATAAAGGATTTATAGTGAAAAACTTAGTTTTTACGGGTTAATTTATTCTTTCTTTGTGATGCCAGGGGAGGGGAGGGTTAGTGTGAGTATGGTGCCTGTACAACGAATGTGGAGAGAGGGGGGGTATTGGTGAGGAGGGGGGGGTACAATTTTTGGCGCTATTGAAACACTGTTGTATATCAAAACTTCTTAGTGATGATGGTGTGTCAGGCTGGAAGAAAAAGACTGGAAATATGGATTTGGCTGTAAAATTATAAGGCAGCTAAAGTTTGACTTGGTTGATGACATCCTTCCAATGATTGCTTAATTTGAAACCATCCTCTCGGTTGAAGTTGTGTCTATGTTTGTATATCTGGATGGCTTCATGGACAAATCTTTGGTAGTATCCAGACGGCTTGCAGAATACTTTGTTATCGGAGAAAACAATATCATGAGAACCCGCTGTGTTGAAACAATGATCAGCGACGGCAGAAGAATTCGTCCTACCGTGTTTAAAATCTGACTTGTGCTCGCGAATGTGATCAGATATATGTCGTTTCGTTTCCCCGATATAACAGTCACCACAAATGCAACTCAGTTTGTAGACACCGGGGTACTGTAAGTCA
The DNA here is from genome assembly GCA_014621495.2 of Entosphenus tridentatus. Taxonomy (NCBI): domain Eukaryota; kingdom Metazoa; phylum Chordata; class Hyperoartia; order Petromyzontiformes; family Petromyzontidae; genus Entosphenus; species Entosphenus tridentatus. The sequence goes on along the minus strand of CM025660.2, from coordinate 8,902,822 downwards.
GGAATGACATCCTTACGGATGGGATCAGATCACGGATTTTGTGTACTCTACTGAAACGGACCTGGATCTTGTGTTTATTTCGAATTTTGGAAATCTTTTTGGTAACGCCTGCAATGTATGGCAACGTGATGGTTTTGATTGGAGTCTCAGGGGGTTGTTTCTCCATGGTGGGAGAAACAGCCTTGCGGATAGTACAGTCTGAATATCCATTCATCTAAAGGGCCAGGTGTACATGTTCCAATTCACTGGTCAGGTGGTGTTTGTCAGAGATGCAGTGGGCCCTATGTGACAGTGTTTTGATGAGGGAATTCTTTTGTGACGGATGGTGGTGGAAATCAGGCTTCAGATAGGAATCTGTGTGGGTGGCCTTCATGTAGATAGAATGTCCCAAAGAGCAATTGGACCTTCTCTCAAACAGAACATCCAAGAATGGTAGCTTGCCATCCTTCTCCACTTCCATGGTGAATTTGATGGATGGGTGTATGGAGTTAATGTGGTGGAGAAATTGGTTCAATGCTGGTAGGCCATGTGGCCAAATGACGAACGTATCATCCACCTATCTCTTCCACAGGGAAGGTCGCAGGGTGGATGTCTGGATGGTGTCTGTCTCAAATTTCTCCATGAAAACATTGGCTATCACTGGTGACAAGGGGGAACACATAGGGGTACCCTCATTTTGTTCGTAGAAGGTACCATTCCAGGTGAAGTACGTGTTGGTGAGGCAGTGCCTAACCAGCGCATGAACATCGGAGTTCAGTCCATTTTGGACTAATTCTATTATTGGTATGGTGTCTGGCACTGGAATCTTGGTGAATAGAGAGACCACATCAAAACTGACAAGGACATCATCAGGAGACAGTGAAATGTCCTTGACTAGAGAGACCAAGTGAGTTGAATTCAGTACTGCTGAATTGTTTTTTCCAGTAAAGGGAAGCAGAGTATCCGATAGAAAACGGGCTAGTTTGTAGGTAAGTGAGTTGATCGTGGACACGATGGGCCGTAGTGGAGTACCCTCTTTATGGATCTTAGGAAGACCATAGAATCTGGGTGGTCTGGCAGCTGAGGTTTTTAGGGGGAGCTATTTGACTGGTTTGATTAGAGAAGTCGAACTGGTAATGATATTGTTGGTTTGTGTAGCCAGGCTGTTAGTAGGATCTTTGTTAATTTTTATGTAACTGCCATCATTAAGAAGGTCCTGGATTTTGTTGTTGTATGTGGTTTTATCCATGACGACAGTAGCATTGCCCTTGTCGGCTGAGAGGATGACTATGTCATCTTTCTTTTAAAAAATTGCAAGTTCAGAGTGCTCGTCTTTGCTGATGTTACTAATGGGTTTCTTAGCATTTTTAAGGATGGTGGCAATTTCAGATCTAGAAACGTCCATTGGGATGTGTCCCAAGCCTTTGAGGGCTACATTGACCTCGGAGATTATATCATCCACTGGGATATGTTAAGGGGTGACTGTGAAATTAATCCCTTTAGCTAGTACTGATTTTAGGCTGCCAGAAATTTGGATGTTACTCTGATGATGACAATTTTGTTAACATCTAACATTTTAACGTGTGGATCTGACTTCTTTTTTGACAGAAGGTTGAATTTAGCGATCAAGTTAACTTTACATTTGGTTGACATTTAATTATCAGAGGAGACTGCCATGTTATCTACATGATCCCAATCAGAAGTGGACATTTTATCTATTAATTTCAAGTGTGATTGTAAGAGAGTCTTGTCCAAATTATCAAGTTCAATTCGGAGCAATCGTATTCTCTCTGAGATTAGTGATAGGCTGGCTATAAACAAGATCCGTTTATCTATGTAGTGGGTTCCACAAAGGTGCACACTCGATCTTGGAGGCAACACGTTTATTTTTTAACACAAAGGGGGAACTATATTATCACTCGAAGGATAACGATCTAGGGTGGGAACCACCATGAGTAACTATATAACCACTCGACATGATAACGGCATAGGGTGGTGGCCACCATGGTTAACTACATAACCACTCAACGGGATACAATCAGACCAGGTCAGCTAACACGCTGCCTGGTCCACCATGTCGTGCGCGAAGCCCGAAGACTGAGAACCGAAGACTGAAGACCCAGGAGACGTAGCATGGCGGGTTGATTCCGGAAGGCAGCCGCAATTGCTCTCAGGCCATCCCTCTTATGCTGCCGAGCGTGGCCTTGCTCCGCCTCCGGCCACGCCCCCTTCTGGATCTTTCCATAAGGATCTGGAGCCAGCATCACGTGTCCCTCAAGCCTCCTTTTGGGCCTCCATGCTTCCCCGTGCCAGTCACGTATCCTCTTGGGTTCACCCAGATGTCACGTCCTCACTCGACCTCTTTCCCACTGTCACCCGAACTATTCCCCCTAGGGGCCCTTCTGTTCCATACTCATTTCGGTGATAGAGAGAGGCCCTACACATACAGTACCGCTCTTCTCGCGGTAATGGCGCTACACCACAGTGACTCTATACACGCCACTACATCTAAATAAGACCATAATCTGTATGTCTCAAAAAACCTCTTCCCGACAAGGTAGAAAGCTGACATTTAGTTCATCGGTAGATTTTAGGACACAAACAACAGGGCAAATCTGAAAATCTGACCTGTCATTTTAAGGCCACCACATCTCGATTTTGTGGCGGTTTTTTTCGTTTGATAGAGCATTAAACGGCAAATAATATTTAAGTGAGAACCATTGGTTCCATGTTTTATTGTTTTTTTAGATATTTCGGATTCAAATGGTTTTGAACAAAAAAGCACGCATTCATGATGTTCCAATGTGAATATTTTGAAAACAGTTAAATATAGGAGCTTCCCCTCATGGAGTATTAAGTTAATATTGTTTTTATTCTTTCTAATAAAAAAAGAACGGAATCTTTAAATTGAGTTGTTTCTGATGAGTAAGTCTTTCAATATAAGAAGTTGAATCAAGTCTTCAAAGAAATTGTGGAAAAATACACATTTTTGGAGTAGTTGTTTGTGATTGATCATAGATACAAATTTTAAAACATCATATCTGGTTAATTCATGTATATTGAAATATTTTGCCAGCGAAGACAGGCTTCATGAACTAGTTATATATTCGTCAACTAGTGAGGTGAAGAGAATTGGCACAGTGGTGATGTCACTGTGCTATCACTCTGACTTCTTTGTAACCTAAGTTCGATGCATGGCCATGGTTAACATCAGCGGTGATTCATATCTGAACCAGTTCTGATCCCTGCCCCTTTCACCATACTGTATCAACCAGGGTGGTGAAGTATGGTCAAATTGCGACCATGACGAGTGGCGTGTTTATCTTATTATAATCATTCGTGATATTGGAGTGTTTATCCAGCACTGCTGGGAAAGGGAACCTTGCACAAATGCCAGTTTTCAAGTGGGAAAAGTTCAAAAGGTCATCCAAACCCATGCTACTGATGCTACTAGATCTCGCCATTGCTTCCTTGTGTAGTGGACAACTACATCTCCAAGGGCAGTTTTCTATCATCACCATAATCTGGCTTTAGGCCTTCTTAGTTTCAGACTTTGGATGCCACCCCAATGCCTGGCACAATAACCTACTCTCATGCAATCAGCACATGTTCCACCCATTATTGCCTGCCTGCCATATCCTTGTTTTCTTTTTAAGTTGATACTCTAAACAGTATATACAATTCCTTGCATCATCATCATGCCCCTAAAAATCAAAGGGCCCGAAGCTCTTTTTCCAGTTGATATGTTAAAGTCCAGCTCTCAACCAATTGAGTAACCGGGGTATGACTCTTGACTCACATATATTTTTCCATAAAAGTTAACCTCTGATTTTTCCAATGTGATGTATGCACTGCATCACAACAGCCTACCCCAAAGTTAACTGTGGTTGTCGAATATGTAGACTGCTCCCTCCATAGCAATACAGACATTCGCCATGTAACATAAGCGATGATTGGCCCCATGCTCATGTGAGCAGTGAGACACCTCGATCTGAGTTAGACACCTCGATTTGAGTTAGGAATCGACCTCGTTTAGTACTCTGCCAAATGGAAGATCTTAATCTCAAACTCCCTCCATTGTTTTCTGATCTTGAGTTTTTTGTCATTTTTCTGTACACCCCCCCTCCATTGTTCAGGTCATCCCAAGCTCTACCTCACTTTACAGACTTTTGGCCTCTTTCCCAGAATTCTTCCTTCCAGGACTTTCTGCATCAACCTCTTTCTGGACGCTTTTAATGAGACATCTCTCCTAATGAGCCTGCTCTTCTACTTACTCACATCTCATTCCTTCCATCCAATTGTTTTTTTCCATTCGACACCACAAATCCACATCTCAAGAGTCCAAGTTTATATCGCATACATATCGGTGCTGATTTATGAATGTATTTTGGTGATGTTTTTATAAAAAAACATAACAGAGGAAGCGGGGATCATAATAATAGCATATCACATATTGTGGAAATTTAATGTTTTAACCCTCACACAAGAATAAAAAAAAACCTAAAGGAAAACCACCTCGAATGAAGCCACTTTTTACAGTACAAATGTGAGCTCCATTCAGAAGATGAAAATTACACTATATCTAAACACTCATTATGACATTGTCTGCAAACCGAAGTGCACGCAGCTCATATTCCATCAGGGTGATCTGTATTCTGGCATTGCATGTACACATAAAAGCAAGCCCTATTTATGGTGATTGTAGTAATTACAATTATTATTGTGATAATGGTATGCCATTAAAATGTTGCTTTTAACAACCGGAAGAGAGAATGTAATATATAATTAATGAAACTGTAGCATTTGCATGCATAAAACAATGTAGTGCAGTGATGTTTAACAGACTTGTTTTCTCATACCCATTTTTACGTATTTGTTGATGCTGTAAATAAATGTCATGCAAGTAGTAGATTCTGATTCCGTATAATCATCAAAGATAAACGTTATAAGGCGATATGGTGTATGAGGATGGCTTTCTGAAGGTTTTCTATGGCCAAAAACAGCATTGGTAAATGTTGAAAGCATTGTGGGAGAAACAAGGGAAACACTGCTACCAGAATAAAATTGCAGCAGCACAGAGAGGGACAAGAGATCAGCTCCCAATATGCAGTTTCAGATCAACTACAAAATTGCCCCTTTTGCCTTCAAGAGCCTTTGAGGCATTGCCATAACCCTCACCTATCTTTCTGACCTCATTTCACCACACACCTGCCCTCTCCACCCACACCATTCTGCACTGCAACCACAATCCATGCACTCAGTAGGTCATTCATTCTCTTCTGCTGCCCTCACTGTCTGAATCCCCCGATGCCCTAAAGCCATTTGCAATACTTGCTCCTTCTCTCTGTTCAGGTTTAAGGCCATGCTAAAGAGCTGTATTTCCCACGTCGTTGGTCCATGTGTTATGTGAATGCCACAATGTTGTGCAATGGACATGTCTAATAATTTATAATATATTTTTGGGTGAGGCCATGTTATGATCTGGCCAAATTTATTTAGTTAAGACCCGCCACCATCCGACATAGCCAAACACATTAAATTATCTAGCAATGTGTACAAGTGTTAAGTGCATCAATTGTGATTGTTTCAGCCTACTCACTGGTAAGTAAAAAAACATGAGATGCACAGCCAAAGATAGAAAGTTGATACAACTTTGACTTGAAAAGCTGCACCGAGCATCTTCAGCACAGACTTCCGGAATTTGTCCTGAAGATGCCTAACTAAAAAAAAATATATATCCTGATATTGGCTGCAAAAAGTATGTGTTCAGTAAATGCTGTATCTTTATCCCCTTCAATCCTATTCTGCCCAGGTCGTGATGTGGTTACAGTATTAGACTCTAAATCAAAAGAATCCGAGTTCAAATTGTGTTCTTCTAGTGGGAATAAATCTATCTGTGTGTCGTTGGGGTGGCGTCCGACATTTCACTCTATCAGCTGGGAGCTTCTCCAGTTCCTCAAGGACATCATTCAAACAACACACTCGACAACCTGCAGAGACCTCATCAAGTGTGGAATTCCCACCAGAGATGCAGGTCTGATCTTGTAGCATATGGCTAGTATGTGTAAATTATTCGTCCAGTTTTAAGCTTGTGAACTGTGATATAATAGCTTTGAGAGTAGCGTGACTAACTGTCCAGTCCGTCGGAGAGCAGGCATATTGTCCATGGTGGCGAGATTTTAACTACCTCACCTGGTATGCAGGAGGTTGTAGGTTCGATTACAACTCTGACGCCTGTATATTTGGAGTTTGGATGTTCTCTCTCCCCGTAGTTGAATGGATTTTTCTTCAGGTCCTCCGGTTTTTCCCTCCACATTTATAAACACGCGTTTAGAGTATTTGGTCGCTTCCCTTCTGAAAAAGAACGACGTAGCACTGCAGGCTTTACCTGGTAAAATAAAAAGTTTAGTTTTATAGTTCATTATTATAGTTTTAGTAGAATGATGCAGTTGCTCACGATGTTGGTGCATTGTGTTGTTCGGGTGGCCGCACTCCCACAGTGGCGGGTCATCGTTCACTCTCGACCTGTGACAGAGGTGCGTGCAGCAGCGGCCGGTTGCTGTTCCAAAGCCCGTTTGATGGAGCACCATGGTTTTCTTGGCAGCTAAAAGCCACACGGAACAGTGGTGGAGTCCTTAATGATGGAGATTGACACTGCCCCCCTCCTCCCTGATCATTTGAGCAGGGGAGACTTTGATTTTGTGTTTATTTCACATTTCCCGTGCCGGCATCTTATGATACCAAAACTCAACACATTCGTGAAGTAGAATGCCTGAATGATGTTTCAGGTAATGGTCCCTCCTTGACAAAATAATTTGCATATCAAGAGGAATTTAGCATATTTATGGGAAATGCAGACATGCGATTAGTACTACTTGTGAAATGCGTAGGGGGTCTGGCGAGGGGTTTAAAGTCACTATGCCCATGCATTATGCAGGATTAGCAGCATCAAGGGGAGGAAGTGAGGTCAGAATTAATAGAGGGAAGGAATGTTAATAATATGGCGCCGCTGCAACTAATATGCTTATAGACTATACATTGTAATATTACACTATGTATTATTCTACCCAACCAACTGTATACCACACTGCTATATATTCACTATAAAATTACGATACTATATATTACCTTATACATTGTATTAAACATTACAATTTTAATACTATTTATTATTATACAATATGCTATAATGGTATAGTGACTTTAAACCCCTCGCCAGACCCCCTACGCATTTCACAAGTAGTACTAATCGCATGTCTGCATTTCCCATAAATATGCTAAATTCCTCTTGACATGCAAATTATTTTGTCAAGACGCTCTTCGCCCCTCCATCCCAACATAAATAGTCGCTCCAAGTCTGGGGCGTTCCATTCAGACTCTGTCTCCTTGACAGACCTGTTCTTCACCTGAAGACGGTTGCTTGCGTTGTGGCCGAAACGTCGTGAGAATTATTTAATTACGTTTTTTTTTTTTCTACGTGACTTTACCGAAAGAACCAAGAAGATGATTATGCCATACAGACATTAACTTGCTCTGTACAGCGTACACCTTAATTGATTACATCATACAGACATTCATCTCCTGTCTACCGCGTACACCTTAACTGAATTATTACTCACATGCCACTCGGTGTGCAAAGGAACCAAACAAGCCAACTCCATGCAAACCGTCTCAGTGGGAATTGCATTGATTACGGTCGCTATCCAGATGCCCGTGTGACAACTGTGAATTGGTGTAAACAACTCTATTTAAAAACATTTTTCATTGTAATAACAAAAACATCCGCACCTTAAAATCTGCAAGGTGTCAAATGATGCAGGAATGTAATTTCGCGACCATAAATAACCCCCCCCCCCCCAAATATTATGATGCGTAATGTCCTGTTGTGGATTGTGGTTGTTATACCCAGAGAGAAAAGCATTCGCCAGTGTGTAGTAGTAATATATATGGGCTGTCTAAGGGTAATTTTTGGATAGTGTCAGGGAAGCACATATGAGCTGCCACTATATTAAACAAATGCTTTTATTTCATATTGTTTTTCTTGGCTGTTGAATGGATACGAATTCATCTTATTACATTCTGAATAATCAACGATCCAATCAGTGACTTAATAGATACAAATGTATCCTTACCAGTACTGTCTTCCTATCACCAAGCCACACTTGAATTAAATCTGTTAGCAGACATGATGCAACTTGGATAATAATAAAAAATACTGCATTTCTCTCTAAGCCATTGACAGCATTAATACAACAAATATAGAAAAACACATTTTTGGTGTACCATATATTACCGTTCGGGTCTAGTACGTGAGCATCGTTTATTTATATTAGTGTTCCTGGTTACGTGAGCATTTGAGCATGTCACTAGCCATTAAGCAAATCCATGTAGCCTTACGAATGCCTCGCAATTGAAAATGTACGTTCCATAGAAAAGGGCACCTGCCTTGGTTGGCCCTATGGAAAGATCGCTCTCTTCTCTTGTTGGCTCCTGCCTTAGGAATGTGAAATTGACACCACTAACTCAGGGCTGCCATTGAAAATGATAATCACACACTTGTTGGAGGAAGGAGACCCTTGGAAATTGGCTTTGGACGTTTTAATTTACAACGAAGCAATACATGTATGCAAATGTGGATTAACACACCATTCTCACGCATGAAACATAGACTGGTATGCACCATGCACATGCGTTGTGCACTATGATACAAACAAAAACATGCCCGCAGGCATTCCATTATACGGCCATGCGAAAATGAATAGCTGTTATTTGGGAGGAATTTCATTGAAATTAGTGCGTGGCCCTTTCGCATTAGAACAGTTTGCGAGTCCTTGATGGCGTTTCTCTCCAGAGAGAAAACCCATTAGGTTCCTTGCGCCACATGAAAATACAGAATAATTAGATGTGTGTCAAAAAGTCTTCAACAAAAAAAATTACGTTTTCTGGAGGGGATGTGCCTCTAAGGTATGTGCTGAGAGTGCAGAAAATGCAGCATTAACACTTGAAGATGTGTTCTATGTATTTCACTATGAAGCACCTCCACACCTGGCCCCAGTCTTCCCTGCAGCAATGGGCAAATATTGATCCATGTCCATTGCTTAGATATATAATTCAATGTTTGGCTACAGTGGGCAGTTTTGGCATTGTAGGTCATAGATATGTTATCAAATATAACAATGAAAAATTTCAAATTCTAAACGAAAGTTTGTTTAAGTGTCACACTAATGCTCAAGGAATGGTAGCAATAAGGGTTAAATGAAGATTGCAAGGCCTTTGTCATGGCTGCTCTGTTTCATACTGGATTTAAATGCCTGCCTGGCATGTGCAAAGCCAATAATGTGCAGTGAATTTATATTAAAGACTAGTATATTGACTCTATCTGGAAAATAAACCAAGGCTGCTGGTGTATATATTTCTGATGAAAGTAATGCCACAATGCAAACTGTATCAGCTGTACATCTCTCTGTTCTAGTTACGAGTATCTCAAATACGAAGCGAACATAGACAATACTGATGGAAAAATGTATAGAGCAAAAAATGCACTTCTACACGCTTTCATTCCTAAGTATACAGAGCCCATTTGGTAAGTGGAATACATGCAAAAATCCTACTTTTAATGTTCTGAGGCCATGGTATTTGGTTCTTATACTGTTATAAAAATAGCTAATGACAGATATTTTTGTTTATAAAAACAAATTGTGCCACTTATGAGCTGGTCATCTGTGAAAAAGAGCTTCATAGCTCATCGGATTCCTCTAGTCTAAATAAAGATTTTGATGCTGATATTTGGTTGGTGTGGTCAGAGTTCTGAACTCACAATTGAAAGGTTGTGAGTTAAAACGCTAGTCAAGGTTAATGCTTCCCATGATCTGTGTTAATACAGTGAGTACAACTTCATGGTAAGTCAACATTGGTTCTGGCATGGATAGACTTGCTCCCTTCATGCCAATGTGGAATTTCGACCATAGGATTAGGGCCATAAGTGGCAACAATCTCCCACTAAAACACTGAGCGGGAGAGACACTTTTGACTCTTGTGAAGATGATCTACCATGTAATGGAGCACATAATTGACACTTGTCTTCTCAGCTGTTTCGATGGAGGAATATAAGATCTTCACTTGGCAGCAGCACCAGAAGCTATCCGGTGGCCAAATAAGTCTGTTTTAGGGTTATAATCTTGACATTCAAATGCAGCCATACACAGAAAATGTAGCATGTGTTTGGGGCGCCGTGGTAGTGACATGCTATCTCCCTCGCCTGGTATGCAGGCAGATGTGGGTTCGATTTCGACTCTGATGATGCCTGTAAACTTGGAGTTCGCATGTTTCCTGCCCATGGTTGTATGGAGTTGTATCCAGGTGATCCGGTTTTACACTCCACATTTAGAAAATACGTTTCGTTTTTTTGGATGCTTACTAGAAATTCCCATACACGATAAGCCACTTCGATGAGCTATCATGTGTAGCTAGGTTGCCTCTGAAAAGAAGAGCTAATAGTTAATTGGACTTTACCTGGTAATATAAACAATAGTAGGAGTCGATTATTCACAGACCGTTTTCACTAGAGTACGTTGAATTCATGGGAGCATATTTGTGAGAAAATGCCGTAATTGGACCAATGTTACTATAGTTCATGCTATAACCACCCAGGTGCCATATCTGCTCAAGAATATAAATGATGGCTTCACCATGATTTTTTCACTCTTCAAATTACTATATAGATGAGATTACATTTACATTAAGCACATGGCTGGCAATTGGTATTTGAATCTATATCGGACTCCAGCTGGTAAGCCCAGTCTATGAGATCCGGCATTGGAGTGTGACAAATGTACTTGGAGCCAAATATAAGAACGTGTGATTTATTTTGTCATTCATATTATCCAAATTCACACGAGGAATGTATATGTGTTATTGTATATTTTGCATCAAAATATGTCCCATTTCTTCTAGAATGGATCTTTGCCTATAAGCCTCAGGCATTTTACCAGCATTAGTTCAATCAAGCCTGACTGCTAATGGGACATTGAATGTCAAAACTGGTCCAGAAGCGGCTATTATTTAACCAATTTCTGCTGATACAATGCACTCCCAGAAGCCTGTGCGACCGATTGGCTGTGTAAGCAAATACTTATACTGTCTTTTAGTTTTTGATGTGGAAAGACAAATATTGCCATGAGACATTAATTATTTAGGGAGACAAATGTGGTGGCTATGTACGGTACTTCCCACAGGTTCAATAACTGGTCATGCACACATTGATGTAAACTCGAATGTGAATCTGGCATGGCTTCTCTCTAGATCTAAAGTCAAACCAAAGTGTCTTCATGATCAAACGAGCATTGGGTGGTACTCGTATCTGCTGTCAACCCTGAGCAAAATTGGTCTGGTGTGGACAGTCTTTCCCCACGTTAACCATCTGGTAATGAGCACCAGGGGTGGTGCATCAGCATCACACCGAGGAAGACAGCCTACCAGGTGCCTAGCTGGCCACACTGTCCACTTACGTGTAATGATCATTTCTTTAGGTGCTCATAAAAACCAAATGCATTTTTTTAAACTTATCTAGATTATTATTTTATTTTATATCGATGAAATATATTCAGGTGCTCTCGGTGGATTATTCCATCACAGAATTCAGAGGTTGGTGGAAGCTTGGGGTTGCCTTTGTAAAGCAGAGGGCAGTGGATTGACCATGATGGTAGAGATGGAGCAATCAATATATGATTTGTTTTTGCTTGAAACACACTGCTTGTTGTGTTTTACTGTTATAGTCAGTCATTATATAATCACCCACCAATACAAGTTATCTGTGCGCGTTGTGTGTGCACACGCGCGCGTTCATGGCATGTGTGGGCACGCGTCCATGGCATGTGTGGGCTTGTGTGCGCATTCGGGTGTGCGTGTAATTGTTTGATTTTGTATGCGTGCACGTGTGTGTGTGCATGTGTGTGCGTGTGTTTGTTGCTGGCAAAATAAATAAATGTTACACACAAATCATTGGACACACAGCGATTTCTGGGACTGTATCTTATCGGCAGCATTGGTTCAATACGATCAAACTCTGGACCAGTTGTGATATTCAGTGTTTCATTAACCAATGTGGGTGAATTGCCCCGATGTTTATTGGCAACTAGCGGTTAGTACCCGGCGTTGCTCGGGCGAAAAAGGCAGACACATGTAGTTACACACGCAAATCCATTGATACACACACATAGAGTTACACGCACAAATGGACTCACACATACATACATAGACTGAACAACAACCGCCATTCGCCACTAAGTGGCGGTGACGTCACAACAACGCTTGTGCCAGGCTATGTGCACCTTGAGGCCACGTGAAGTGTCGAACGCCTGCTGGCAAGAAGTCACGGGGCAAACCCAGATGGCACAGGTCGACTGACTGAGATGACTGGCTGATGCACCACCCGTGGCCCCTGCTGTGGCAACTTGCTGTGCTTTAGCCACCCGGCGCTCCGCTTGTTGTTGTGAGCGTCGCTCCTCCGTCCTCCGTTGTTGTTGGAGGGTGATTGCCTCCAACTGGCCAGTAGCGTCCTTCAGGAGCCTCCTCCACAGTGGCCGATCTTGACACGGCTGGTACCAGTCATCCGCAAGTGGACTCAGCTCCAAGTCCTCCTGTAGCACATCACTCCATGTCTTCTCCAGCCCGTGCTGCGCCCGTTTAGCCTCCTCTATCCGGCGAACAAAAGCTGTTTAGGCATGCGGTGGCTGGCCATGCGGGCTACATGACTCAGGCAACGCAGCCTTGCTTGCCGGAGGAGCTCACCGATGGGACTTTACCCAGATCTTTCAAGGATTTGTGAGCTCGTCACACAATCCAGCCTGGTTAAACCCAGGATGGATCGTAGGCAGGCCAGCCTAAATGTTTCTAACCGGCGAAGATGTTCCATTAGCGGGGTCCAAGTTTCGCAAGCGTAGAGAAGGGAGGGAATGACCGTGGCCGAGAAGACCTGAAGCTTCGTAGAGTGATAGAGCAGGTAGCTTCCACGCAGCGTTACGCAGCCAATGAAAAGATAATGCCGCTGGACTAATTCGGAGTGAGACCTCTGCTGTTAAAGCGGAGCCGGTCATGAGCACACTGCCCAGGGAAACTCTCCACTGTCTCCACAATTGCCCCATCACCAATTGGGAGTTGTGGGGGTGGAGTGTCCGATGGTCCAAAATAGCCAGGCAGGTGCTTAGCTTTGTTTGGGCTGATGGTAAGGCCCCACCTGTTGGTGGCAAGCTCCAGGTTCAGCAGCAGCACCTGGAACTCCTCCTCCGAGTGAGCAGCCATTGGCAGATTATGGGCATACATAACGTGGTTGAGCAATAGGGAGCCATCCCTTGACCGCACCCGGGCATGGATGAGCCTCCCATTGTATATGTAGCAGATGGGAATTCTTCCAGTACAGGTATTGAAGGCTCGACGAACTACGTGGTCCAATGTGGGAGCCAGAGAACATCCCTGTTGCACCCCAAGGTGTAAAGGGAATGGCTCTGACTTACGGCCACGTAGTTAAGATGCGGGGCCGCTCAGCATCATGAAGGTCGTTAAGGATGGTGAAGAGTGGGTTCGAGACTCGGAAAGCACGAAGAGCAACCCAGAGGCCAGGCCTACTGATGGTATCATAGGCCTTGAGCAGGTCAATAAAGCACACGCATGGACTAAGATGCACACATGGACCTACAGACACGCAAAGAAATGGAGTTACACTGACTAACATGGAGGCATGCACACATAGCGACTAACACACACGCACATGGACTGAGACACACACATATGGACTGACACACACAAACACATCGACTTACAGACACACACACATATGGACTCACACACACATAGACATGCACTTGAATTACACACACATATCGACGTACACACATACAGCGACACACACACATACATAGAGTGACACACACATTGCCGTACACACACATACACATGTGGACTGTCACACAGACATCCACTTGAGATATACACATATGGAGTTGCACACACATATATGGACGTACACACATACAGCGACTCACACACACACACCGACTGGCACACAGCAATACGTGGACTAAAACACACATTGTCGTAAACACACATATGTACTTACGCACACACATATGGACTAAGACACACACACATGAACTTACACATATATAGACTGACACACACATAGGCCTACACACACACATACACATATGGACTGTGACACACAGATATCTACTTTAGATACACAGACATGGATTAACACACATATGGTCTCACACACAGACGCATTGACTTACACACACACATCGAGTGACACACACACATCGAGTGACACACACATGTATAGACTTAGACACACACATGGACTAACACACACACATAAACACTTTGACGTTGCCCGTTCGAAAAAGACACCCACATTGAGTTAAAGACACGCATGGCTCTACACGCACACATGGACTCAAAGACACACACATGGACTCACACACACACACATCGACGGGCACAGCAATCCCCGATGATGGCACAGCTATCAGTATCGCAGTACTACGTATGAATAAATAGCGTGACGTGAGTGATGGAAACAATAGAAATGCATTTAAGAAATAAGCAGAAATCACAGACTGGCAGTAGACCGTGGCAGCGTTATAAAAGCGCAGCAAAAAAAGTGGAAATTGAGAAACCCAAAAATCTAGAAAGAGTTTTGTGTACACAAACATAATTTTTGTAACATGTGAACTTGTTTCATAATGGTAAACAATGAACTTGAGTTGTTATCTTCACAAAAAACATAATTATTGTAACATCTGTGAACTTGTTTCATGTTGAACAATGAAGCTGAGTTGTTATCTACACACAAACATTGTAATGTTTGTCAACTAATGTGTGTTAACAATAGTAAATAATGGATTTGAGTTGTTAGCGTAAGAAGCAAGGAACTTTGTACTTACCATAGCCATGTTGAGGCCTTGTGCCATGGTTAGTCCCCGTCCTGGCCTACATTGGCGAGGCGGCGGCGTTGGCACATTGCCAGGCTAGGGGCTAGGCCGCTACCCCCCCCCCCCCCGCAGCATCCCCCGCTTGTGCAAGAATAATGTTATGTAAGCACTAAAATATAATTATCTACGGAGTCTGTATTATAAACTGGACGCATCGTGTTAGGGGGTGGGGCCGAAAAGAACTTGATACTGTGAATAAATATCCGCAGCGTCATGTGTGTATGTGTTGGCTGTAAAACGCGTAAAAGGAAATGTCCCCGTGAGCTGGAGCGAACGCGCAACTTGGTTGGGTCCTCCCCCCCCACGCAATTGGCGTCAGTTGGTACGGTCGATGTCGAGCAATAACTAAATAATTAATAATAGAAACGGCACAAATGTGTTAATTAACCTACTTTAAAGTTTAGGGACGGGAAAACGAAATAGCCTATTCCCACCGCGGGGCTTAGGGCGTGCCGCCTGGCAATTTTTTTTCTGCATATAGCCCACCGTCCGAGAGCCAAATCCCTCGCAAGCGCGAGCGCGCGGAGACTTTTATAGGTAATAAAGAAAGAATAAAAATAAAATAAAAATATATATATATGGGTCTTAATTCAACACAACTATATAATGCATCACCAATGTACACGGTGCAGAATGTAAACACAAGCACTCAGGGAGACACAGATGGTCAGGTTGACTTTAATAGGTTTTTGCTAACAATGTCCCTTACGATTCGTGACGCCAGAGGGATTCTTTATCATTGTGTGGAGGGGGGTGCCCGTGTGTACATTTAGGATAGCACTTTTTTGTTTTAAATAATGGAAGTTTTAAATGTTCAGAATTAGAATATATCACCAGTGTGCATTCGCAAATAATAAGTGCTAATTGAATACAAGTTCAGTTATTCACGATATGTGTACACATGCAAATTTAAAGTCTGATTAGGAAGCCTTCTGAATCAAAGTAATATAGGAAAAAAATATATATATAGTGTGCAACCTTTTCTGTCAGGTGTGCAAACTCAAAAGACACATCTGTTTGCATAACGTCATCTGAGATGATAGACTTATAATTAAACCATCACCTTCTCAGATCATTGTGTAAAAAGTGTTTTAAATTTGTTTTAAGTGCCTGATACAAAAGTTTTGCTTTTATTTGTGTAAATTGAAGACACTGTAAATCACCCTTGCTTTCGGCTCAGTGCAGTGTCGCATAATAGGAAAAAAATCAACGTGTGGTGCGGTGTGAGGTTATAGCGCTGGATTCACACTGTAAGGTGGCACATTGAGAAGTAGATTAGCATTTCACATGGCCTGTCATCCTTCTGGAGTTGTTAAAATACGTACCACTATAAAGATTAACGTGGTCTTCCTGTGGACGAATGAAGGGCTGTGTTAACACTTATTTGCACACATTTTTTGAGGATGTCATTTGGAATTGAATGAATATTTTTTAGAAAAATGGGTCAGAGGAAAAAGTATTGTTTCAAACAATTAATTATTTAACATGTTAACTGATTTATTTTTTATGCAATATAAGCTGCGTTTAAATCCTCGATAAATTAATTTTCAGTTTGCATGCATTTCGGTGTTAATCCCGCATTGGGTGCCTCATATATAATGTCTGCTACTCAACATAAAGGCATTCGTCCAAGTATGCCATGCAAAATAGTTTCTTCGCCGAATGGGCCTTACCTGATGTAAACTCAGTGACCGACTGACGACGTGAAGCTGTCATGCGATATGAAAAGTCTATGCTTTAAACCATAAACTTTCCAATCGGTTATCCACAGCCTTTTTCTGTCATGTAGAATTCTATCCCCCCCCCTTCGCATACGCAGCACGGCAGCAGCGTGGAGCCATTGTCCACCTTCAATAAACACCGACAGATGACGCGCCTGCTCTGGCGATCACCATCATCATTATGTGCATGCCACTCGGGGCATAGCTGTTCCCACGAGCCGCCAACCAGTAATCCTATCCTGCGCTAGCCAGCACGCTGAATGCTGGTGTCGAAGATCAGCCTCATTCGTGCGTGTCCACGTCGGCCATGGTCCGCCCCGGGAGCGCTTCCAGTCCCGCGGTTGGCCGTCGACGATCGCGCGCAGGGCTCTGGCGTGATCTGTTGATGCGTCCGCCTCGCCAATGGACGGGGACGGCTTTTCCTGCCATGTTGACTTCTACCCCCCCCCCCCCATCCTTCGTATATGCAACAGCGTCGAGTAATCGTCCACCTTCAATGCACACCGAGAGATATACGTGCGCCTGCTCTGGCGAGCCTTTGGCTAACACTGATCTGGCCTCGAGCTTTAACCCGGGTTTCGATTCTTTTATAAGTTATCTCATTATGAACATTGTGGTACGAGCTGAAAGTGAACTACGTTCGTGAATGACGGCGCCTAGCCTTCTATTTTTAGTAAGTGGTGAATATGCATTGAAAATAATCTGCGGTAAATATCAAACAGATATGGGATTACATTTTCTGAATTATCTGAATGGAATCTCACATGCTTTTATTAAAATATCTATTTATTGATAGAAAATGACTTGTTTGAATTGAGATTAATAATAACCTCTGCAGAATGTACCTGCATGTCAATAACTCAAATTACATTCAATTTCTGTAAAATGCAACCACCCAAAATGTATTAAAATAAATAAAGGGAATACTAACCCATAACTGGGAAACGAATTAATAGGCGTGAGTGCGTATTCTGTGCAGCTTTCGACAGTAATGGATACTTTATAAGTGCTTTCCCATTTTCTAGTATAAGATTGATCTGCAGATATGAAGCCATAATCAGATTGCCGGAAAATACACGCCTATGGTGTCAATTTTTTAAAGATATTCCATTATAAGTGATATTGTTGCATTAATCAGCCACTGATTGTGGAAAAACATTACAATTATATTGGCAACTCAATAGTTGATAAAGGGTGTTGAAATGACTCACATCTTAATCTTCATCCTTTGTTTCCTGGAAATTTCACATCTTTATATCACAGTTAAGCAAATATTTCCCCTCAAAAGAGAAAGCTTATTAAACTGTCCGTGCATTTTTTTTTTTCAAATAGATGTAAGCAGTTGCAAATTGAGTTGCAATTGTTTTCAATTAACATGTTTAAAAATTTAACATTTACATATTGAAATACAATTTGTAGGGCAATAGAATCATCAGCAACTCTGAAATGTAATATTAATTTTTTTTATGTGTTTCATAAAGTTGTCAGGAAGTCATTATTTCCTCATTAATAATAAAAAAACACAATTATTATGCTTGCATTTACATGACATCTGAATTTGCCTCGTGTGATGGTTTCAATGTAAGCATATTCGATAAGGACAGCTTTTTTATTATTTAAAAGAGCCACCTGGGTATATGTGGCACGAAAGTTGGTCAAATCTAAATCTTGTGTGAATCTATAATGTAATCACCTCTATAAAAATGGCAAGATTTTTAAATCATATAACAGTATTTAACAAGTAGGTCCGTAATGCAATGCTGTGTAAACTTTTATTTTAAATAGCATGGCACTTACTTGAATAGTAATGCTTTATTTGAGAAAACCATATTTATTTTCCAAGAATTATGACGTTTTATGTCAATGAATTGATATATGATTATTGCCTCAACTAGCAATGGCATATGCCCGCGTCGTACTCTGTGGTTAAAGCACACGGCTCGCAATCGGCAGGATGCAAGTTACATTCCTGGTCAGGAATCATCTAAATCTATCGTCACCGTGGAACCCAACAAAAGGAGAACCACTTCATGGATTAGCAAATGCAGTGCACAATATCACAGGTAAATGGCTGCTGCCTTGGCATTGAGGAAATTCCAGACTAAGCATCTGCCCATGCTCACATCAAGAGGGAGACACACTCGGCCTTTTGACGGTGCAGTTTACAGTGTGACCTTCGTGTGCATGAGTTTTTTTCTTTTCTCCCATGGGCAGTTTGGTTTGCTCCAACATGCAGAAGGTCAGATGTTATGACCAATTATACTCTAATTGAGAGATTGATCCTGGCCACTGTTGACGCCCTACCAAGAATCTTTTGCACTCAGCGCATTTTAAATGCTGTCAATCACTGACAAGTGGTTGCAGTCCCCCCCCCCCTAAGAGTCAGTCAACTCATAAGCTGCTGTTAAGCACTCACTCATAGTGCTAGGTAGCATTTTTTGACATTTCCATGAATGAGAAGTAAAATACATTTTTTGAAGGAAGGTTAAACCGAGGTGAGTTATAGTACACTGAGTATTCAACCCAATAACCCCCTTCAGTGTCCATGCTAACAGCTACATGGGAATTGCACAGAGACCTACACCACTGGGATGAGGTATTTCAACATATCAATCACACGTATTGTCTTTAAATAGCTATGTTGTCATTCCTTTATTAAATAATGCACGCAGACATGATTTTGTGTTGTAACACTGACCTTTTTGTAATTCGTTATTTTAATTAACCTGATAATCTTTGACATCTTCAGATTTTTTTCTTTCAAATGAATACAAAGTAGATGCATTGGGGGTTCACACGGACCATCGTCCCTCTTGGTGCCCGGTGCTTAATTTCAGCCAGAACAGTCCAGAATGCTGCTCGGGAATAATTTCGGCATGCCACATGCATCTTGCCTGATTTGGTCCTAAACCTAATTCTCTCGTGGTAGTGCCTTACGTCAACAATCCCGACTGAAAAAACAAAAATGGCAACATCCTGGGAAATTATGAGTGAAAAATGCAGCCGTGGAAAGACTACAACTTCATCGATATATTGCAAAATGAAATGGCTCCAGACCTCCGACAAAAATGTTTATTGGCCCATTGCTCCGTTGGCCATGAAGATACTTGGGCCAAATCCATGTAGGCTTTGTTTCCGCACATTTGTGTAATTCCGGCATAACACAGAAATTCAGAAAAATTGGTTCCGCCTAATTTACGTTCCAGTGTATGCATGTATGTTGAACGTCTTTAGCCACTGTACATATTCGACCGTGCTAATGAGGTGCAAACCCAACCACGAAAATCGGAAGTGCAGAATAAGAACTCCAATTCTCTAGGTGTGTGCTCCGATTCTTTGTGAAGAGTTGATGGAGACCCATTCCATAATAAAACAACCCACAACCAATGCGGTAGTCGAGTGCCGATAAGAGTCTGCGTGTGCTGAAATCACGTGGAGTTTTGTTCACCACGTGAGCCAAATTGTAACATTAGCATGTTATTTGCATATATTCTGCATAAATCATACAAATTGATGTTCACAGATGATTAATAGAAGTTTCAATCTACCGTAGGCGCCCAGTATTAAGGAAGTAGACGTTGAATGGTGTCGTGCAGGGGTCGGCAATTATTTACAAATTCGGTGAAAATAAAACTTCATATTGCAAGAGCTGTGGCAATGCATGTGAATACGAGACGGTGGTCCTTAATAAATAATGCCACAAAGCAGTCCTTAAAGGGCCGCATGCGGCTCCGGAGCCACAGTTTTCCGACCCCTGGTGTAGCAGCAAGTATCGCGGGCTTGCAATGCAAAGGTCACCGGTTTGATCTCCCGGCATGGCAGTTGGAATAATATATGCAAGTTTCTTAACACCCCCCCCCTCCCAACCTCTGTCCACCCAGCAGTATGAATGGGTGCACCAGTCATTCGGCAGGTCACGTGTACTCCCACCTCTTACAACCCGTCTGGTCAGTCATAATAATAATAATGCATAATTTATAACGTGCACAAAATGTATGCAGTGAATCGCTGACGCAATGCCGTGGCACGCAGTGCAGAAGAGTAGACCAAACACCATCTAGAGTTATTCTTTGGGTCTTTCAGTAAAGTCACGTAGATAGCGATCGCTTGTGTTGTGATCGAAACGTCCTGCAGTCACGAAAGCTTTACGTCAAGATTGAATCATCTGGAGCTCCTAATAGTTGTGGTAGCAAGAAAATGGCGGGCTGCACCTTTACCATGTATCGTTTTTTTGTTTGCTATTGGGTGACAGGCTCCATATGCAACACGCATTTTGATCCATCACAAATCTTTAAAGTTACCACACATAGAAAAGCACTTCTACCAGAGGTCCCAGAGTGTAGCCACGCATCAATGCATTTCAAATCTTTGTCAAACCTGGCTTAGTTCTTCCAACTTTTTCATTAAAAAATCCGTGAGCGTAGCATTTTGATATAATCATTCACGTTTAATGTCCCACATAAAAACCATTAAGGCAACTTCTAGCAACATTCTAAATTATGGGAAAGGCTCTCCTATTTTGAACAGAACATAATGCAACAATTAAACATGCTATTGAAGTGAAACGAGTACATTAATTTTGGAATTGGAAGTTAAATGTGTATATAGGCGATACTTAATCTAGACTGAAAACAGGTGTCAAAATTCCCCATGACGGGCGATGTATATTGTGGAATAGTAATGTGCACGCGAATGGCATTTGAAATGGATGATGTTGAAACTGTGTGAAATTCCTTTTGTAATAGATAAAGCAAAAATGATCATAGATTTGGATGGTATTGTGGCACACTTGCGAAGTAAAATGCATTGGTAATTCTATTGGAGTGCGAGTGTGCGGTGCTAAATGCTAACCCCGTTCGCAGGACCCCTAATGCAAAGGTGTGGATGAAAAATACGTGCTCTCAAATGATACAGCTAAAAAAATATAGATTCGCTTGCGCACTGAATTATATGGACATGCGCGTTGACTGTTGCACAAGGCAACATTGCTGTATTTGTTTGGGGCATGTGGTTGGTACAATGTGCTGGTTTATTTCATTACCCACTGGATAGGTTCTTAGGTGGACATAGCACTGTTGATAAATGTATCTGCATTAACACACTGAATCTGGTAAATGAATGTGTGTCAGCACCACTGGCACATGTGTTCAGTTAAAATCAGTTTCAACTCTTTTTAGATTAAGACAAAGCCTAATCCTTTGGCATCACTCCACCAGCAGTGGGAATTTAACATTTCTAATGGCAGGGCCTAATATATATAGTTAATAAGTCACCCATTCTTGATATATCACACGTTTTAGTAACCACATGCAACTCATTTTACGGTTAATAAATTGAGTGCCATTGTGTGATACGTATTGCGTGCTTTATATAATACGTTATGTGCATCAACCTCTTACTCACATATATGAATCTGGAAATGGGTGGAATTTCATTACACTTTTGAACAACACGAAGTTCACTTCCAGCCACACTATGCTATTATAATTGTCCCAGTGTGGATTTCACACCCAGAATGGATGAGTTGTGTGTAAAAAACGTTGAAATGATCAATAGCCATGAGTTTACCAGATTTGCTCGTGTGTGTGTTTACCAATGTATGGGTGAATTAGCCGAGGTGGGTGGCTTGCCATGTGTGTGTGTTTGGCAATTGTTACGAGTGTGAAACAGTAGCATGGTAAATAATGAACTGGACTCAGATCCCAGCCTCCAAAGTTAGATTTTTGATTACACATAATGGTAATGTAACTGTTAAGGTGCAGCTCTGAAATTTCTCATGAACACCACTGCTTATTGAAGATGTGAACTATCTTGCCTGGTATACGGGAGGTCGTGGGCTTCATCCCAACCCTGACGCCTGTATATTTGGAGTTTGCATGTTCTCTCCGTGCTCGTGTGGATTTTTCTCCGGGTACACTGGCTTTTCTCTCCAAAGTTAGAAACGTGCGTTTAGAGTATTTGGCTGCTATACATTCCCACATGGTGATAAGCCACTTCATAGAGCTATAATTTGTGGCTAGATCGCTTATGAAAAAAAGCTATATAGCTCAGTGAGCCTTATTTGGTAATAAAATAAATATAGTTAAATTCATATTTTAGTTTAGTTTTTAGCACATAGTTTAGCTGACATGCCCACCACATGCAACTTTCCTAACTGACTACATCTGGTGAATCCTCATATACTGCTGGGTCGAGAAAGCCCGGGGGATTTAAGAAATTTGGCTCATTGTTTCCGCTGGCATGCCACAAAATCGAACCGGGAACCTCTAGATTGCAAGTCCAGTGTGTTCTAACCATTAAATCACGGCAACCTGAAAAAGGAGCAAAGACCAACACAACGCGTGTACATCCGCCGCTTTGTATTGCTTCAGCGTTGGTTTTAATGCTTCCAATCAGTTTGTGTGCAGGAAATGCCTCAATTGATGTTCACATTTGCATGACAGGGAAAAAGCCTTCGCTCAATGTGTGGGGCACACAAGCGGTGGGAGGAACAATGTAACCACTATATCAGTGCCCGAGTACACGAGTCACAAACACCTGCGTCCCACCCACATAAATTACGCAAGCTGCCCCTGGATGTGGGAGGTGTACCCGTGGGTGCAATGCATGGAAATACGTAACGTGCTGAATGTAGTACTACACTCATCAACCACTTTACAAGATAACATAGCTCAACTTCCCCTTCTTTGGTGCTCTGCCCTCACGGTGGATCCTTGTCCGCCATCCTCGCTGTCCTTCTCTCTCTCTCTTCCGTTGCCCTCCTTTTCCTTTCCCCGAATGCCTCGTCCTTCACCTCCTCCAACTTCTTAATTCTCGGCCTCCCTCTCGTCGCTTTCACTCCCTCCTATAACGTCCGTATTCATAAAACTGCCCCCCACCCCACCCTCTCGTAGAATGTGTCCTGTCCAGTTCTTATTTCTTCCTCTGATGACCTACTGTAAATTGCAATTCTTCTTTCGTTGATTGACAGGGTTCAACTTTTGGAGATGAATACATGAGGTGTGAGTAATACGTATATCACTGTCGCTCGGGTG
Source organism: Entosphenus tridentatus (assembly GCA_014621495.2). NCBI lineage: Eukaryota > Metazoa > Chordata > Hyperoartia > Petromyzontiformes > Petromyzontidae > Entosphenus > Entosphenus tridentatus. The sequence goes on along the minus strand of CM025660.2, from coordinate 8,879,098 downwards.
ACTGGAAGGGAATTTTATGGTCAACGAATAAAATTATGCGTGCGGAGACTTCAAGTAATTTTGCGGTGTGAGAAGGTGTAACTTGATTCTTACGAATAATCTTCAAAGTAAAATGTGGCAACACAACATTGTACGCAGCAAATATCACAGGGCACCTTATGCTGGCAAGTATATTATCATTATTGTCAGACATTTTCTGTTCACTGCTGAATGAATGTCACAGTCGTGTGATCTGCAATTCGTCTGCACTACAATGAGAAAAACATACTTTTTGTGGGCAAGCAACAAATTGTGTTGCTGGTTGGGGTGCCACGGTAATGAGATGTTAACTACCTCACCTGGTATATAGGAGATCGTGGGTTCGATCACAACCCTGACGCCTGTATAATGGGAATTTGCATGTTTTCCCTGTGGTCGCGGTTGTCCCTCCAAATTTAGAACCAATATGCATTTAGAATATTTGGCTTCTATATATTTCCACATGATAATTCACTTTGTTGAGATATCATTTGTGGCCAGGTCGCTTCTGAATAAGAGCTATACAGCTCAGTGCGCCTTACCTGGTAAAATAAAGAATACCATAGTTTAGGTTTAGTTTTAGAATAGTACATGAGATCCAAAGCGTCTCCCTGCTCAAGCAAGCAATAGGGGTGGGCCTCATGTCTGTTTCTGACATTTAGCCAGCGGTGGAAAGTACATGCACCTATGGTGAGACAGTTTAATCATAGGACAACTACTGTTCGCTTCTTATAAGTGTAACTTAATTAACTTTGGACGGATGAAAGGCAGAATTGACTCCCGAATGGCATATGAACTTGCATCCTTATGATTTATAAGGCAGCTGGTCTATTTATAGCACATAGCCAGTTGGATTCGCAGTCTACTTATACGTGACAATAAGTTGTGGTAATCGACAAATACTTCAAGACTGAACCTACTTACAATAATTTGCTTCATAATAAATTAACACAAACACAATGCATTTCCCAGTGCATATCGTGCAAAATATGGAAGGGGATTGGTTCACTGGTTAATTGTAAAATAAACAAATGGCATTAATGAAAGTAATATATGTAAAAAAGTTTTCATTCAAATAATAATGAGCAAGTCATTCCAATTTAGATTGTTTTCCCCACATTGTTAACAAATCATTCAATGCGCAACGAAAATATATAATAAGCATATAAAACAGTTATGACCACCCATAATTTGATATGCTTCTCAATTTTATGCTTGGGCTGCCTTTTTGCTTTGTTGCATATTCTTTTGTTTTGGGGAAAACACAAGATTATAAGCATTCTGTGACACTTCTGGCAGATGGAATTTACTTAACATGGAAAATGTTAATTTGGGCATCTAACTTATTCCCAGTCGTATTTAAACGCAATTGCATCCCCCTTAATGTTGAGAGTACATTAAAATGCAGGTCATAGTGACGAATAATCCCTCCATCTACAACCAAGCAAAATACCGCACCCGCTCTTTTTTGTCCAAGATAATTAAAAAACCCTAAGACAATGGGACATATTACTCTGCTATTTAGTGATCAGAATCAACTCAGTCAAGATTAAATCTCTCTAAGCTTCTCTTTATCATGTCATCTGTCTTACCCAAAAAAGGTATCAACTGTTTCAACGAAAAGATACGATCATGTATTTGGCAGAGCCTGGTCACACGCATCCCACGGATGAGGCTCTGTCAACCCATGCACAAGAACCATGGAGGTCTTGCACTCCTGGACATTAATAACTATTATGTAGCAGCAGGGGCCAAATTTGACTGCCACTGTCACTCATAGTTCACTTGGGAAAGCTTTTTCAAGCGTTTCCCTGATCCCAGAGCAGCTTTTTCTCAGTCCGCATGAAATGGATAGCCATAAACAAATAGCAATACTCTCTACAAACACATGTGTCTTACACACCTTAGCACAATGTTCACACCAAATGTATCACGAACTTGCCTGTGGGTTCGAGCACCTTTTCCACTATCTGGCATAACCCATTCCATACGGATGGCTTTCCTGTGGGATGCTTAGGAAGGTGCTGGCATCCACCACATCTGGGACCTTGTCCTAGAAGTTGCCACGAATTGGCTTACGCATATCTATGAGACACACAAGTCTAATTAGGCTATGTGATGAGCAAAGAAACCCACCCCCCTTCCACCCCATAATTCCTCTGGAGAAAACTTTCAAGAAAAAACATTGCTCCACATTCATGAACCAAAAACTAAGATTTTTTTTTCACCAGGTAAGGCCCACTGAGCTATATTGCTCTTTTTCATAAGTAAGCTGGCTTACTTTTGAAAAAGGTAAGGCCCACTCGAAACGGATTTTTTTTTTGTGTGGAGGGAAAAAAGCAGAGAACCCAGAGAATAATCCATGTGACCACAGGTAGAACATTGAAACTCCAAATATACAGATGTCAAGGTTAGCATCGAACCAACGACATCCTGTATGCCAAGTGATGTAGTTAACATTTTGCCACCATGGTCCCCCATCACCAAATATTCGGTTGGGATGGATGTGGTGACATTTTGCCTGAAACCCAGCAGCAATTCCTTGCAATGCAAAATGTGTTTTTTTATAATGTTACATGCATTATTTCAACCTCAAACGAATTATTAGCTACGTTAATTCACAACTGGGATTTGAACGCGTAAACCTTCAGATTATGAATCAAAGGGCTATGCCATCAGATATTTTATATGAAAGGGGAGGGGGTGGGTAATAATTGTCTCTACAATATTTTACGATAACATTATACTGCGCATTGGCTTTAAAATCCCATAGCCACAAATATATGCAATTCATTACATCAACAATTACAATGGTAATAATATATATTTAAATAACAAACGTTCAAGATGCTGTTTATGATACAAAATATATGCTGTCATCAGCTATAACTATGTACATTTGTCGTAACGCAGCCTATGGAATGTGGTGTAATTGATGGCAAAGGTCATATTTCACGAGATGGGCAGGAGAAGGGATTTGGCATTTGGAGATTTGTGAAATTATAGGGACGGGGCAGGTGCTTTGTGATTTGCAATGCATTTTGTGATTAGGTAGGGGCATTATATTTTATTGTCAGCCGTATTGTGAGCCAGTCAGGAGGGAAAACGGGCCTGCTCTTGAACACTGCCATGGTTTTCCCCATACCATGGCATATATTTTCAACCAGATAAGACTATATTGCTGTCCAGAAGAATTAAAGTGCAGATTTTTGCACCTTCCTATTTAGAAATATTTTCTATTTAACATCAATTTATTATTTCCTTAAAGGTCTCCAGACATTATGCTGTGTGTAATATTAATACATAATTAGAAAAAGCACTTATTTATTTTCATTCCCATAGACACCTCATAGACTGTCATGAATAATTTTATTTGAAACCTATCCTTATTTGGCTTGCTTAAACAAGCGTGGATTGATGAATATGGGTCTGGATTTCCAAGACGCCGATGGATTTAAAGTAGATTTTATTTATATGTGGAAACACGAAACCGAGTTTTGCTTATATATATATTTGTTTAGAGGGTACTGCTTGTAGTGATTGGTCAATTTATAGCGGTGTGTGTGCAATCATAACCCAAATTCGATTCTGAGCTGATTACATCCGATCCATGTTTTCTCTGATTGGATTGCACAGTAGCAAAGTTGTATCGCAATCTGGTGATTGAGATGAACTAGAAATGCTTTTTTTTATTCAGAAGTAGAGAACAGATAATTGTATATATTTGTTAATTACCATGAATTCTTCAATACATTGAGTTTTTATGAATGATCGTCTTGTTCTTCTCTAAATTAAATTAACATTCAACATGCGTTGACAAACAAAGAACGTTTTTTATATTCTTTTGTGGCAAGTTTGTTTGGGAAGAGGGTATTTAATGCCTTGTTGCGGGGGGAAATTTCAAGAACTGCTATATTTGCTAAAAGGATGAGACAACCAACTTTTGGCTGACATGCAACCAAGGTCAATATTTTCCATGACAAATCTAATCCCCCCACCCCCACCAGACTTAAAAAGAGAGAATATTACCCATTCAGCATGCTTCCTTACAACTAGCTCCCTGCATGTGCTTCGACTGAAATGTTTTATCTCCACATGTACAAAGGCGAGTGGAATTATGCTCATTAACACGATACGTTACTCGGTGTTTTAGACAATATATTAGCAAGCCATTACTATTCTCCTCATTGAGATTGAAACGTGCTTCTGGGATATATGATTTTTTTGTTTACAAAATGGTCAGTTTTGTTATTTATGTGCACGATTTTATCAGCTGATGCATTTTTATGTGTCACATCCGCCCTGGTAAATATTCCCCAACTATTAGCAGAACGACTTATAATTAAATTCGGACCTTGCGTGAATGATTTCAAAGTTACCCTCCTCGCTTTTTTACAACTCGTAAAATGCTATTTAATTCAACAAAGCAAACACTTTACTCACTCATTAATAACAAACATGCCTGGCCGACGATGTCGTTACATTTTTTTTCAACTGCATTTCACAAAGCTCCCCTGGTGAGACGGTCGACTAAAAGTTACGCCAGAGCTGCGGGAAGCAATGTTTGAATGTCGGGCTGCTGCTAAAGGCAGTGTCATTTATGCAAGAGGTTTTTGCTTTAACAGGGAAAAGTATTTTAGTAGAAACTAAGCACATAATTTTTGTCTTTTTTTTCCCTTCATGCCTGGGCTCCTGTGTTGCGTTGTGTGGTTTTCTACGTCTGTGTGTGTTGGGAGCTGTAGTGGAGCTGTTAGCGCTCTGTGCTACAACTATATTAAAACCCGAGTTCGATTCCCACTCACAGCAGTGACGATTATCTGAACCGGTCCTGGGCCTGCCCTAGGTCGATTCAGCCTCAATTGAGTACCTTGTGTGATGTGTAAAACTATTGCCGCTAGGGAGAAAAAGGCGGCCGGGCATGGTCCTGGCCACCTATCCACTCCCTGCATGTGCCGTTCCGGTCTTCATAGGTGCTCATTAACAGTACTTGCCCCCAACAGTTTGTTATGTGTGTCAAACTTACAAAAGTACTTATGTAATTTAGTATGCCTTGACATATAGTCACAGGTGGATGAGTGTTGCTCAGTCCACACCACCACATCGTGTGCCATGCTGGGCTTGTCAGATTATTTTCATCGCCTCTTAATTCTTCGTATTATTGCTTTTATTTGGCTAGGAAAGCCTCGCATTTGCAGTCCAACAACGTTTTGCAATAGGGGGCAATGATTGCTACATGTTTTCCTCATTGAATGACATTGCGGGCAAATTACTCAAAGTTGGCAAATGTAAATTACGTCACAGGAATCTCTAACATCCACTGTGAAGATGACCGCACGTCATTGTACATTTGTAGTGACATAGGACGTCACTACTGTGTCGGCCCGTACGAGGGCTGGGGGCCCCAAGGGGGTGCCTGGGGGGTCACGTGGTGAAGGGACCCAGACCTTCCCGTGAGGTGGGGGAAGGGAGGCGTGGCCTGGGAAGGGAGGCGTGGCCGGGGCAGAGCTGGCCACGCCTGGGCGGAGCCGGCCACGCCGGAGCGGATATAAGCGGAGTGTGAACGCAGAGCGGGGCTGTTGAACTCCGAAGTGAAGACAGCATCGGTCCTCAAGTCCCGGGTCGTCGCGTTAGTGAGTTAAGGAAGGTGGTCACCACCTCATGTACAGTGTTATATTACTTACCGTTTAATAAATAGTGTTGTCTCCAAGCTGTGTGTGTGTGCACCTAATTCGAACCCACTACACATTTAATAAACCAGGAGAATGAATCAGGGCGGTCATGGGGCCTGAACCACAAAGCACTGCAACAAGCGGCAAAAGCACCGCCCCTCGGCAATGTCACCATCTGCTGAGTGGCATTGTGCTGAGAGCACTTGACTCACAATCATAAGGTTACGTGTCCAAATCCGAGCCGGAGGCTGACTTAGCCTACTATCTCCCTGAGAGATTCTATTCTTGCGTATGTCAATATCTTCAGGAGCTAAATGCCAATGTCAAGGTCTGCTCACCACGAGAGGGCTTCAGGAGAAAGTTTGTGTAGTTTTACTATTACTCCTCCGTGGAAGGAATGCAGACGACAGTGGTTTGTGAAGTGGTGCATAGTTTGGGTTGCATGGCCACACTGACACAGTGGCTTGTCTTTATTCTTCCATGTATGAAGCATATGTGTGCAGCAGCTTGTTGATGCTCTTACAGTATGTGGTGGGTGGTGCACCAGTGTCTTTCAGGAATGTCAAAGCTAGGAGGTGCAATGATTGGGTTTTAATTGATGTGTTTATTCTGGACGTCCACGTTGTTCCATTGTGTTTACCAGCGTTCTTCCAGATCTGGGTGAGATTCCTGGATAGTGAGAGGACAAACGTAGAAGAGAGATCAAGACAAAATGTTAACTCCTTCACAGATATATGGTGGCGGAATATTCACCAGAACAGACAGCCCGGGGATTGGTGTCAATGTCAGTGTTCCGGTTGTGATGCACGTTGCCTTATTTAATTGTGCATCTGGCAGTATTGTGCACGAGCTCCCGGAGCAGACTGGAGTGCAGTGGCTCTGCCACTGAGTAGATGAGTTAAAGGGTGGCTGTTTGCAGCACATCAGCCAAGGTGCTCCAGGTCGTTGATTTGATTTTGTTTTTTTCACAGATCTGTTTTTAAGCAGGGCTTGAAGGTCAGACTTCTGTCCATGATAACCCCTAGATATCTTGAAGTGGGGTCATAGCACACTGGGCCACCACACAACGACACATCAAGAGTGGTAACTGCTGCCGAATTGTTCAAAAGTGGAATGCACATGTAGTTTTGGAAAGATTGGGTTGGAGTCTCCAGTGACAAAAATATGCCTCCAATAATGTTAGATCAGCCGCTAGAGTCGTGGCAGTGGTCTTTAGATTGGCTCCCCATTGTAGAAATGTTAAATTTTCACCACTATTTCAGCAAAGAAAAAACAATGGTGATGAGCATCCATACAATGTTAATTTGAGAACTGCGCCACGTTTGTTTTATCGTGTCTGAGTTTAAGGATTTGAAATTGTGCATTTGCATGACGTAACCCAATTATCACATTGCGTCAATAACCCTGAAGGTAATGCCTTTCTATTGTGGAACTATTACTACATCTCAGTGCAACAATACAGCTTAATTTTGGAATTGATTGCAGCTCAAGACTGGCACTCGAAATACTTGTTTGCATAAGTGATATACACTGTATGTTTGTTAAAGATATCGTCATAAAGCTTGCCGGTTATTGAATGTGCTCTGTTATCATTTGAAATTCAGTGAACGCATTCTCATTTATGGGGGAATGCACAATCGGAGAATAGCAATGTATCAGAATAGCAATGCATCTTCTTGGTTTTTTCGGTAAAGTCACGTAGAAGGGAAATAATAAAATAATAACAATAAACACATAATAAAATAATTCTCACGACGTTTCGGCCACAACGCAAGCAGCCGTCCTCAGGTGAAGAACTGGTCTGTCGGAAAGACAGCGTCTGAATGGGCACCACCAGGCTTGGCAGCGTATATTTAAGCTGGGTTGGAGGGGGAAGGGGCGCCTTGACAAAGGAATTTGCATTTCAAGAGGAATTTATCATATTTATGGGAAATGCAGATATGGGATTAGTCACTACTTGTGGAATGCGTAGGAGGTGGGGGGGGTTTCAAAGTCATATTATGCCCGTGCATTATGCCGTATGCAGGATTAGCAGCATCAAAGGGAGGGAGTAGGGTTAGCAGTAATAGAGGACGGCTGCTTGCGTTGTGGCTGAAACGTCGTGATAATTATTTTATTATGTTTTATTGTTATTTTATTATTTCCCTTATTCGTGACTTTACCAAAAGAACCAAGAAGATGAATCCCTGCAGTCACGAAAGCTTTAAATCGAAATTTAATAGCAATGCAGTTTCATTAGGAGTTTATTTTGTTATGGGGGTGCATGCTCTATTTATATATATATCTGCGTAGTAATATCTGTGCAAGTACTATTTAGGGAATGCGAAATTCCTTTAGTAAGCTATTTCAAATAAAAAGGGAGGCAAATGCATCACAAAGCTGCTGACGTCTATTCAATAATACAATGCCCACTCTACCTTCGGTGTGGAATGATATATTTTTCATGTTTTCAAAAGTTATTATGTGCTCATTGAACAACTTGCATAAACATTATACTTTAATCAGGCTACGCGTAGTGTGCATTTTCACAGCACAGTGAAATCGGTAAATTTTTCAAAAGCACCTACTGTAAAACACTCTTAAAATGTGCAATAAAAAAGTAATATTAAACCATTTAAATGCAGTTTCTACTGCTACGTAGTGTGTTGAATGTATAATTCCAAGCATATAATGAAATGGATTTCACTTAACATTGCTCGGTTTTAATAAAAGCATGAGAAAAGTGCTGTTATTAATGAGATAATAAGCCACACAATTGTAAATTTAATTGAAAAAATATTTTTTATGAAACTAGGAATTAACGGAAAAATATTTCCCAATGTAATATTCAGTGGTTCTCTGTCGTACAATTAAATGTCAATTGCTCAGTGATATATATTTTTTAACATGGTATAAATTGCTAATTTCATACAAAATGTACCGCATTTTAGGAGGTGCATGTTAAGGCAATTGGGCCGGAACAATTGTAAAACTAAAAATGCATTTGTTGTTTGAGTAAATACATGGTAATGGAGGCTGACATTGACATTTTGCTGATTGGCAATAAACATTTGGGTGTAGAGTCTTTAGGCAAAGTGACACAACACAGGTGAGAACCATTTTTTTTCAGTGTTTGACAACATTGTCAATATGACCGTTTATGTCCAGCCAGGTGGTCTAGCAGAAGAGCAAGTTGCTGACCGCAGAAATGTTCTGAGTTCAAATCCTGGCTGGGGGCTTGACTCAGCCCATAATCTCTCCGGGATCAAAATATCAATACCACTTAGGGAATAAGTTAACAGTGGTTATCCTATGAATGTACTTACCCCGTCATAGGAATGTGGAATTTCCATTGTTCTGTCTCACGGCAGGAGTTTTGCCGCACGGCAGATGGAGGGGGGGGCGTATGTACACAGGAAGTTCCTGTTTTTGATGCTAATTTTGGTCACGTGACCAGGAAGTTACGATTTTAGATTTCCACTGAACCACGCGGGCGTCGGCCATTACACAGATAAGTCAAGATGGCGGCACCCATCGCATCTCAGTGAAGCCAGACGCAGTTGTCCATCGTGGGACTTTGAGAAGCATTGTCTGTAAGTTTGTTTACATTCTTATAATATTGGCAATGCTGTTGTAATGTTGGAATGACCGTTATAGTGATGTAAATGCATTTATGGTGCCGTTAAGTTGTTGTAGTAAATACGAGGCCTAGTTAGCAACGAAGCCTGCAACTTTCCTTATTGTGGATGTTACTTGTGATTTAGTAGGTCGAGTCAGAGTTGTGCCCAGGTGGCTATGTTGTGATCCTGAGAGTAAAGATGACGAAGTATCTCATCCACAGTTTAGTGTTATGTGTAATGCTGTACATTTGGGGTGCAGTGGAATGAATACACGATGTGCCTTTATGCAACGCACTGGCTTGTGCTCTTGTGTAGTTGTTCAGTGGTAATGTAGGGGCCTGGTCCGTCCAGGATCTATTGTTATCTAAGACAATGTTCTGATGCTGTGGTGTTCATTGTGTTGGTGTTTCCGGGTTATAACAGATGCTGTATCTGTTTTACCTTGGTAAAATCAATAAATGACGATTGCAGTCGGACGTTCATCCTGGCTCCGAGGGTTTATTGAACGCAAGGTTATCTACTCGACTAGCAGTGCAACGCAGCGCACAGCGAGGCCAAGATAGTAAAAAGACAGTCTTCTTGATGCTCCCAACCAGCTCAAGCAAGGAGCTCTCAAGCAGTCAGCCTGCAGCAAGCAAGGCGCTCTCAAGCAGTCAGCCTGCAGCAAGCAAGGCGCTCTCAAGCAGTCAGCCTGCAGCAAGCAAGGAGCTCTCAAGCAGTCTACATTAAAATCGTACTGCAAGCATCACAGCATGGAAAGCCACAGTTCAGCAGGGAGAGATGCTGAAGAAGATGATTTAAGCAATCCAGGACCTCCCATCCTGCCTCAAGAGGACCAAGGGAGTTCAAGGCCCCAAAGAGAGGGCAGGCTGACACAACGGGCCTTGGAAAGCTATGATGCTGAGAAGCAGGACCTTGATGCCAGGATACAAAGGGCATGGGGACCGGGTTGAAGCAGATATATCTGAAGCTTCAAAGGCCTCAGACACAGTGGCCTCAATTCAGCGGGCCATCTAGCGAGTGAAGGTGAGCAGCTCAAGCTACAAGCTGCTGGCAAATAAATATATCTCCCTGCTGATGAAGGTGAAAACAGATGAGGGCATTGACGGAGTGCGCATGCAAGAGCACTTCCTTGAACTGCTCGATGATAATGTGCAGGCAGTGATACAAGATGCAATGGACCATGTGGAGGGCTTAAGAGAGACACGATCTCAGCACTCTGTGTCATCCAGGTCCACTACAAGATCTAAAGCCTCAGCACACTCACATATCATCTACTAGTATGGCAGCAGCTCAGGCACGCGCCGCAGCAGAAGCAGCAAACGCCCGTATCGCCTACATGGCTGAAGAGGAAGCCATGCTAATTGGAAAGACTCGCATACAAGAAGAAGCAAGCATAGCAACTGCTGCCGCACGGAGGAAAGCAGAGCTCGCAGAGCAAGAAAGTCTATTAGCAACTGCTGCCACACGGAAGGAAGCAGAGCAAGAAAAAAGCAGAGCTTGAAGAGCAAGAGAATACATTAGCGGCTACTGCCACACGGAGGAAAGCAGAGCTTTAAGAGCAAGAGAGTACATTAGCGGCTACTGCCACACGGAAGAAAATTTAGCTGGATGCTAAGTTAAGCACCCTACAACTCAAAAGGTAGCAGCTGCTGCAAGGGCCCAGGCAGAGCTGCTCGAAGCAGCAGCCAACCTGGATAAGGAAGAGAATTGGAGTGAGTTTGGCACTCAGATACCTGTCAAGGACCGTGATCAACTCACCAGAAAAAATATTTTGGACTGGTCTGAACAATGCATCAATGCTCCTCCACCAAACGATACTGAACAAAGGGTGGACGTTCAGGCATCGCCATCTCCACACTGAATGAACATGAATGCTGTCTACGGGAATGGTGGAAATGCATATCCTGCCCTGAGAGTTAGTCGCCGACTCAGCGTCGCGCACGTGGGGTCAGACGTGGATGCACCAAGTCAGACCCACATTCCAGATAGTCACATAAGGGGATCCAGCCACTGTGATCGAAACCCTTTGGGCTCACAGTCCAACGCCATCGCGAATGACGGCATGCAAGGCAATACAGCCAATAATGCCACCTCACAAGCGACAGTATGGACACACCCTGGATCAGCAGGATTAGGGGACTTTGCTAGGTACATGGCTCACCGCGAACTAATCAACACAGGACTCGTTAAGATTGATGACCACTCTGAGAACTATCGAGCCTGGAGATCTACCTTCAGGAATGCAATCCCAAATGCAGACATCTCTGCAAGTGAAGAACCCGACCTGTTGGTGAAATGGTTAGGAAATGAGTCTGCAGAGTACACAAAGAGGATCCGGTCAGCAAACATTGACGACCCCACCTCAAGCCTGCATGCGGTGTGGGAGAGGCTCGAGGAGTGCTATGGTAGCCCAGAAACTATTGAGAAGGCTCTCTTCAAGAAGTTGCAGAACTTTCCAAAAATATCTGGTAGGGACAATAAAAGGTTACGAGAGCTTGGAGATCTTTTGATGGAGCTCGAATCAGCCCAGGCTGACCCCTACTTACCAGGTCTCATTTTCTTGAATACCTACCATGGCGTGAACCCCATCGTAGAGAAATTGCCATTTAACTTGCAGGAAAAATGGAGAACAGCGGGTTCAAGTTACAAGTCAGAGCATCAGGTTGCATTCCCCCCATTCTCTTTTTTCTCAAAGTTTATCCGCAACCTGTCTAAGACTAGAAATGACCCGAGTTTCATGTTTGGCACCACGGGGATTTCCAGTCCAGATCTCCCAAAAATGGAAAGAGCAATGGCGAAACGAGGAACAGCGAGAGTGCCAATTTCCTTACACAAGACATTCGCAAACTCTGTCCAGGCAACCACCACAAAGAAGATAGAGGATTCAGAGAAGCAATGCCCATTGCATGATAAACCTCACTCCCTCCAGAAATGCCGTGAGTTCAGGAGGAAGCCATTGGATGAGCGGAAGAACATGCTGAAAGAATTTGGAGTGTGCTTCAAATGCTGCGCTTCTACAAACCACCTTGCAAGGAATTGCAAGGCAGATATCAAGTGCGAGGAATGTGGCAGCGACAAGCATGCAACTGCTCTGCACACATTTTACTCCAAACCCAGTGGTACTAAGGCTTCTGATCCCGAAGCAGAGCATGGCGGGGAGCAAGGCGAGACCGCCGCACTCACTTCCTAAATCACAACCAAATGCACAGAAGTCTGCGGAGAAGGCTTCAAAGGAAGATCTTGCTCAAAGATATGCCTCGTCCGAGTGTATCCCAAAGAACATCCTGAAAGGCAGTGAGGATGTATGCCATAATGGACGACCAGAGCAACAGGTCTTTGGCAAGGTCAGAGTTCTTTGATCAGCTAAGCGTAGGTGGGAATTCCTTTCCATACACGCTCAGAACATGCTCAGAACTGATGGAGACAGCGGGAAGAAGAGCGAGCGGCCTCATGGTGGAAACCATAGATAGCACCATGAAGCTAGCCCTTCCTACGGTGACAGAGTGCAATGAGATACCGGACGACAGGCGTGAGATTCCCACGCCTGAAGTTGCACGTCACCACCCACACCTGAAACTCATAGCAGAGTTCATCCCGCCATTGGATGACACGGCACAGATTTAACTTCTGCTCGGTAGGGACATGCTGAGAGTCCACAAGGTTCGCGATCAATGCAATGGACCTCACGACGCTCCCTACACCCAGAGACTCGACCTAGGATGGGTCATCGTAGGTGACGTTTGTCTCGATGGAACACACAAATCAGACCACATTAGCACATTCAGAACGAGTGTGCTCACGATGGGACGCACGTCGCTTTTCAAACCATACCCCAACCACTTCACGCTGAAAGAGAAACTCGGCGAGAGAAGTCAAGGCTGTACCGTGCAGATGTACGAAGAAACCACCACAACTTCCCTCGTACATCCACCGTCTTCGCTGGATTTCGTTCCTCCACGCTTCTCCAAGCCAGTCCTGACTGACAAGAGGAAGCCAAAGACGAAGCTACTGCTCGTCGCTCTGCTGGTGGTCATGGCGGTGGTCGCTGCAGCCGTGGCCTCTCCGTTCCTAGACCCGGAGCTGTCGTCCGAGTGGGAATCCTGGAAGGTGTTCCACGGCAAGGCCCCACAACCGGAACATACCATCCCAAGGCTTGAGTTGTGTGGAGCCGTTCTTGCTACAGAAATGGCGGAACTGATCCTAGACGAATTGGACATCCAAATGGATGCGGTCAAGTTCTACATGGACAGTAAGGTCGTACTAGGCTACATAAACAACCAAACAAGAAGGTTCTGCACCTACATCAACAACCGGGTGGAACGCATCAGGAGATCGACGCAGCCGGAGCAATGGAATTACGTTCCAACTGACCAGAATCCAGCAGATCTCGCAACTAGGTCCGTCCCTTTATCTCTGCTGAAGCATACCATCTGGCTGACGGGTCCAGCGTTCCTTTTACGACGTGACGGTGGCCCATGTACTACCAAAGAGACCTTTGGACTCATAGAGCCCGAGTCAGACAAGGAGATTCGTCCTCAAGTGACAACTTTCGTAACAAATGTGCGACCAAGAAGTCCACTGAGTCCACGCCATTTTGAACATTTCTGAAAATGGATGACGCTCGTGCGAACGATAGCACATTTAACGCATATCGCAGACTGCTTCCATCGCCCGATGAGAGGCACCACTGGTAGCTGCAATGGATGGCATCACTGCACAGTGCACGCACTGAAGACGAGCTTTCCAGAGCAAGGAAATCAATATTTCGCTGTGTGCAACAGGCAGCTTATGCAAGCGAGATCAAGGCCATCAACAAGGGAGAAGACCTTCCTAGGGTCAGCACCCTCAGGAAGCTAAACCCCAGAATGGACAAAGACGACTTGCTCAGGATCGGTGGTCGGCTAGGGAATGCAAAATTAGATGAGAATGAACGAAACCCCCTCATAATCCCAAGCCAGAACCACATCGCAATTTTACTTGTGCGCCACTACCACGAGAAGGTCAAGCACCAAGGTCGGCACTTCACAGAAGGAGCAATCCTATCTGCAGGGCTGTGGATCTTTGGAGCAAAGAGGTGCATCGCCAACACAATCCACAAGTGTTTCAGGTGTCGCAAGCTACATGGAAAACAGAAAGAACAGAAAATGGCAGACCTCCCAGCCGATCGACTCAGTGTGGAACCTCCCTTCACCTCTGTAGGGATCGACGTGTTCGGACCATGGACAGTCATTTCCTGCCGCACCAGAGGAGGGCTCGCGAACAGCAAACGTTGGGCAGTGCTGTTCACCTGTATGAGTACACGAGCAGTGCACATCGAAGTCATCGAGTCCATGGACTCTTCGAGCTTTATAAATGCACCAGTTTTACCTTGTTAAAATCAATAAATGACGTTTGGAGTCGAACGTTCATCCTGGCTCCGAGGGTTTATTGAACGCAAGGTTATCTACTCGACTAGCGGTGCAACGCAGCGCACAGCGAGGCCGAGATATCCACCACAGGCTCGGGGCTGTAAACAGATGAACAACTCCACAATGCTCATGTGAGCAGTAAATCACTTTTACTATAGATACAGAACATTGTTCGTGAGTTTACAAGTACATAAATAATAATTGCACTTACATTGGTCTGTGTATTCTTAAGAACATTTTTTTAAAGCCATTTAATGTATACAGAATTTCAAAAACAATTGCATATATCATAATGTATAAATATACTGTGTATCCTGAACGACTGGAACAATTATGTGGTGTTGTTACCAGGTGTATACATGCTATTAGATAAAGCCCATTATTTCAATGAATATAAAGTTTTACCCCATATACAACTGGAATTATTATTAATGAAATTGTCTATATTACACACACAGACATATGTATGTAATTGTTCTGCCTCACGGCAGGAGTTTTGCCTCACGGCAGATGGGGGCGGGGGGGCGTATGTACACAGGAATTTCCTGTTTTTGGTAAATATGAGGCCTAGTTAGCAACGAAGCCTGCAACTTTCCTTATTGTGGATGTTACTTGTGATTTAGTAGGTCGAGTCAGACTTGTGGCTATGTTGCGATCCTGAGAGCAAAGATGACAACGTATCTCATCCACAATTTAGTTTTATGTGTAATGCTGTACATTTGGGGTGCAGTGTGATGAATACACGATGTGCCTTTATGCAATGCAGCGGCTTGTGCTCTTGTGTAGTTGTTCAGTGGTAGTGTGGGGGCCTGGTCCATCCAGGGTCTATTTCTGGGAAACATGTTATCTGGGACAATGTTCTGGTGCTATGGTGTTCATTGTGTTGGTGTTTCCAGGTTATAACAGATGCTGTATATGTGTTATCTCACCAGTTTTACCTCGTTAAACTCAATAAATGATGTTTGGAGTCGGACGTTCATCCTGGCTCCGAGGGTTTATTGAACGCGTAACTACTCAGCTAGCGGTGCAACGCAGCGCACAGCGAGGCCGAGACAGTTATTATGTTTAAGCAAACACAACCAATCTTAACCAATGGAGGGGAATGCACTTGGCTATTGGTTGGCCCTGCAAGTTTAAATTAGGGCCTGCCAGCGAAATATGACAAACGAAGGCATGATAATTGTTTTTTTACCCTTCTATCTGGCAACAAAAATGACACATTTTTTTACAAGGAGTCATGTTTGCATAGACCACAATACCTGCAGCCATAATGCAAACAAAAAACATAACTCTGATAATATATGCACTGTCCTTGAAGTTGATTGGTCCACACCCGAGTGCATATATTATCAGAGTTATTATTTTTGTTTGCATTATGGCTGCAGGTATTGTGGTCTATGCAAACTTGACTCCTTGTAAAAAAAGGTGTCAGTTTTGTTGCCAGATAGAAGGGTAAAAAAACAATTATATTTTTTACTGGCAAATGAGGTTCCAATGGTGTAAACGAAGGCGTGTTTTGCCGATACCAGTGGCTGTTGAATTTATGGGCAACGGGACCTGAAAGTCAAGCATGTTGTGAGAGCAGACGGACGTTTGTGTACGTGCAGAATTCCCCTAGGGAGCACTTTCTCCGTGTTCCTGGTTCAGAGATTCCTGGTGCGGGTGGAGCCAGATGTGAGCTCTTTTGTTGAGGAACATGTTCACACCTTTTCAAAGGTAATGTTATTTCCATGCTGAATCCAGTACATATTATTGTAAAAAAAAGATAAATACATTGTATACGATGCTATGTTGTACATCATACGCATATTAGTTCAGTGCATCGCGCGTCTGCACCATCGATCAGAGGTCGCAACCGGGTACCCGATACCCGTACCCTACCCGATACCCGGCTACCCGTACCCGGCCAGGTACGGGTACAGGTACCCGTTTGCGACCCTGGTGTGGCCGGGTACGGGTAGACCGTGAGTCACTGGTGAGTAACCTTTTGTCACTCATTTCGGGTAGGTTACGGGTAGGGAACAGCTACCCGGCCGGGTACGGGTACCCATTTGCGACCCTGGTGTGGCCGGATACGGGTAAGGAATCAAAACCCGTTTGCGACCTCTGCCATCGATCAATCCGGGGTAGGTTTTAGCCAACATTTACAGCAGAATTACTTTATAGTATGGATGAAAATAATCATATTCATTGTTTATTGAAATACAATAATAAGACATAAATAATCAGAGTTTTAGAGAGTTTATAATGTCCATTATTGCTGGTTATTGCAGATTTCTATTTTAATCAGTTTCTTTGTATAATTGTATTAAATTCATACATGAGAAATGTCATGAAAAATTAAGTCAAAAGTTTCCTACAAATCTCCGATATTGGTTATAGTCAAAACACTGCACTGCCATTAGTGGCTCATTCTGATTTATATGACTATATAAGCTATATTTTATGTAACATGTGCCACATTTTTATTGAAGCAATGCATCATTTGTAAGTGATATTGGGCCTTTTGAAACGATGTTTGTTGGAAGGTCCATGTCTGGTGATAACACACCCCTCCAATTCTAGATTTGAAGCTTTCGTGACTGCAAGGATTCATATTCTTAGTTCTTTCGGTAAAGTCACGTAGGTAAAAAATGAAATCAAAATTAATAAAATAAAAATCACGACGTTTCGGAGGCAACACAAGTCTCCGTCATCAGGTGGGACCGTCACAGCCAGATTTGCTGCATCAAGTTGAGACTTGTGTTGCCTCCGAAACGTCGTGATTTTTATTTTATTAAATTTGATTTCATTTTTTACCTACGTGACTTTACCGAAAGAACTAAGAATATGACACCCCTCCAACATTGCATTTTTGAGACGTCGTTTGTAAATGATTGCATTGCATTAATTGTATGCTTTCCACCAAGCTTAATACTTGTTTTGTTTGTGTGCACTGAGAATCTAAATGCATCTATGGCAAATAACGTTCTGGAAACTAATGGTGTGAGAATTTCCAATAAGAGGGTCTGTTTATACATGCCAAGTTGGCACTGGCACTTGTTAAATTGACATTTGTTATGGAAGATGTAGCATAATAATAAACAAAAACACGGCAACTTTACAAGATCATGCAGGCTTCATATATATTTTACTGGAAAAAACACAATGAATGGATTGAGTTGAGTGCAATCCTACAGCTCATGGTATTTCCTCACTATGCATGAGTGAAATGTGTACAGCTAAATATATATATGAAAACAACTGGTTAGCACTCATGTTATTCTATTAAAATGCCATTTAATTAGACGAGCTTATTCAAGTACAGCAGTTTCATGTAAAACGGGTGAAATGATGCATCGATTCACTGATTGAAATCTGGGTTTAAGCTCAAGATACATGTATCAAATAGCGCGGACAAAAAGCTGATTTTAGATTTATATATGGGATCATGTAACAATAATAATTTTAATGACATTTGAAACCATTCGAAGGGCACCCCCCAGTGAGAGCTATCCCTGTGCAGTACAAGGCGACTCAGCACTGGCCTGCACGCGGGCATTAGAATCAGAATATTTATTGACACCGGAGGAATCCGATGAGCTATAAAGCTCTTTTTCACAGATGCTCAGTAGGGGCACTGGGTAAGAACGTTATGAGGGGGCAATGATTGCTCTCTGCAATCGTACGAATTGGCGGTACAGGGGAAGGACAAAAAACTAAACAATGAGTTTCAATCTACTGTAGGTGATGTGAAAGTGCATAGCTCCAGTGGCTTCCTAATGTCTCAAGAAGGGCATTTTAGACGGCTGCAAAAGTGCATATGAAAACGAACGATGCAGTGACCATCATTGTTCGATGGTTAGCTAAAAGCTGCTGCAAATATGACCGGAGTTGACGAGATCAGCAAGGAATTGTGGCTCATTTGTGGCAAGAGCTTTATAATTATTACTGTGTTATCATTATTATAAGCAGCGTCCATTCCATGGCGCATTACACCAAGTGTATACTGCATTATGGATGGGTGTTTTTTTCATCTTCTCGCATGGCAGTTGAAAGCACGGGCAGGTGTCTCAATTACCCTCCCACGTCGGCCCACTTTTATCCTCCCGGAAGTATAATTGGGGTGTACCATAGTAGGTCGATCAAGCAGGTCGCGGTGTGGTTGGGTAGTGTATGCGTATTTCCCACCTCTTACAAAACATCTGGCAAGCGGGGGAAATATTCGTTCAAAATTCCCTCTCGAGCGGCTCTTGAGAGCTTTCTCGAATGGAGGCCCTTCTGTCTGCAATAGAGAGCAAGCACTTGTAGGGTTTCGCTTATTATACCAAGAGTTGCATGCATAATAGAGGTTTTTTTTTGCTTAAATATAAATGTGTGTTTAAGCCTGCCACCACCCGACAAAGCCAATTCGTTAGGTTTGTAATGTAAACAAACACAGCACACCGGTGTGTTGGAGAGTAAAACCCACAACAGCTGTACAAGTAACGAATTGGCATGTTTTGTTCGTGACAAACCTTACTTATTGGCTGTGCCGGGTGGTGGCAGGTTTAACGACACATTTTTGTTTACGCGATCTAACCTCAAACCACCTAATTCTAGATTTGAAGGTCTTATCGATAATATTTGTCACGAAGGCCTTCATGTTAAATATTATAATGCTCAAGTTTTTATTGACCAGCTGTTTCTGGGAATGAAAAAAAATCAGCTGAGGAATAAGATGGTTAAGGATCTGAAGAAGAAATGGAAAGGTCTTCGTGCAGATGGTTGACATTCGTGCACATGGAAATATAAAAATAACTGATTTTTTATTCGGAGATATGAGTTAATCTGAAAATATGAGATCAGTCATGAAGATAAAATGTGTACATCATCCGTCACAAGAATACTGCTGGTTTATTTATTTGAATGCTCAATAGAATCTGAGTCATCGATACACCATAGGAAAATAGCAGGTTTCCAATACTATACAAGCACTCCTAGGGAATTCGATATGTAACAGGGGAAGCGTGTACAAGTTCTAAGAAGCTCTCTGCAGCATCACTCTTGCTGACTACCGAAATAGGATAAAACATGATTTAAAGCTTTCGTGACTGCAGGGATTCATCTTCTTGGTTCTTTCGGTAAAGTCACGTAGAAGGAAAATAATAAAAATAAAACATTATAAAAGTGTAATGTTTAATAAAATGTATAAGGTAATATATAGTATCGTAATTGTATAGTGAATTTACAGCAGTGTGGTATACAGTAGGGTGGGTAGAATAATACATAGTGTAATATTACAATGTATAGTCTAAGGTATAGGGTGGTGTATAGTAATACAGTATATAATTTAACGCTGGGTTTGTCTATGGCAGTATATAGTACGGGTAGACCCGTGTGATGCAAGAGAAAAAAGTTTAGCTGGAGGCATATTATATTTTTTGCGACATAGAATTGTAATGTATGACATACTGTTAGTAGCTCAGCTTATTGGAGAGTATATTTAGTATATTGATGATACTGATGTAGTTAATATTTTAGTTTTTTACGTGGTGGCTTAGCTGCTGCAGCTCCATACTATTAACATTCCTTCCCTTTATTAATGCTAACCCTACTCCCTCCCTTTGATGCTACTAATGCTGCATAATGCACGGGCATAATATGACTTTGAAACCCCCCGCCCACCTCCTACGCATTCCACAAGTAGTGACTAATCCCATATCTGCATTTCCCATAAATATGCTAAATTCCTCTTGATATGCAAATGTATTTGTCAAGGCTCCCTTCCCCCTCCAACCCAGCTTAAATATACGCTGCCAAGCCTGGTGGTGTTCATTCAGACGCTGTCTTTCTGACAGACCTGTTCTTCACCTGAGGACGGCTGCTTGCGTTGTGGCCGAAACGTCGTGATAATTATTTTATTATGTTTTATTTTTATTATTTTAGTATTTCCCTTCTACGTGACTTTACTGAAATAACCAAGAAGAGGATAAAACACCATTCACCCGTGAGCCTCTAATGCTGCATTTTTGAAGAGGGATTGTGTTTTGGATAGGTAAAATAAAACATCAACGGCATAATTGACAGTGTCGTGTCCTTTCTGTACAAATAAGGTCTAATGCAGATATAAGTCAATTGCTTTATATCACTGTGACATGGATTATATTTCTGATACTGGGTTGTGGACTGGAAAAAAACTCCATCCTCGATTCACAATTGAAAGGCTTTGAGTTGAAATCCTGGTCGGCGTTTGACTATGCCTATCATCCTTCCAGAGTCACACCTTTGTAGGAAATCAACAGTGGTGATGTTATTGGTAACTTTGATATGGTACTATTAAAATAATATGCCTGCAAGTTTAACAAGTAGGCTTTCACGACAAATGGTTTCCATAAAAATAGGTTTTTTGGTTAGATCGCGTGAATATAAATTTAAGACTGAAACAGGAGGAGGAGGATTTCTCCACAACTCTGTCTGTCGCCTGATGAGGCTGGTTTTAATTGCCGGCGAAATGTTGTACTCGAATTGTAGATGTTGTGGGTTTACTCTCCAACACACAACCGAAGTGCTGAACTAGTAACGAATTAGCATGTTTTGTTTACCTATCGGGTAGTGGCATGTTTAACGACACATTTATATTTACACGATCTAACCAAAAAACCTCTATTATGAATGTGCGTGCAAGGTTATAGTTTATTCTTCTGCATTCAATACATGCTTGTCCCCACATTGCTCAACGTTCCTCTGTGCACATTATCGAACTGCAAATATGGCTGTGATTGTCAGCACTGAGGCTTTCGCGTAGAAAAACAGCCTCTGCGGATCAGTCATATAAGCGGGCTCTTACACGAAGCAATTACAATGCGCTTATATCAACATTCATTTCACATGGTCAATTGAATGCAACGATGGACGTGGTTTTTATATAGTGTTGAATTGCAAGCATTTTGATGGTAATTTGATCAGTTTAGGGTGATGCTCATTTCTTTTTGCCACCTTGAGTCTCTGGTGGCTATTCCACATTCTCATGGTACGATAAATTAGTGACACTATTATAATTTGTGGTGCATTTTAAAATGTTATTTTCCAGTCTGCCTTACAAATATTGATTGACAATTTGTCTAAACCCTCATTAAATCGTAACGGAATTAAACACTTTTGCAGCGCTGATTAAATCAAATTAAGCGTGGCACAAAGCCTGTAAATGAAGTAATAATTCATATCACATGCATTATTATTTTAGTACGTGTGTGTGTTTATTATTTATATCTGTCACACAGAGCAGTTAACAGAACATTGGGATAAATTAACACGTGAATGTTCGCTACCCTGTTCAATTTGTGATACATCTTTAAGTTTTAATTTAAAAATTATATTTCCCAAAAGAAGATGTTGGTTGAATTACCCATGCTGTGTAGGTTCGTGTGTATATAGTTGTGTTGATTCAGGCTCATGGCCAAAATCGCTGATGAATATCAGAACTGGTCCTGGGTTCCCCTAGGTCGACTTCGCCTTATATGATTATCTGGAATGGTGTGTAAACGTCAGCACTGAGAAGACAAAGGCAGCCGGGTATGGTTCTGGACACACCAGCCCCTCACACGCATTCCTTGCTTCAGCAATTTCTCGATAACAGTACTTGTCCTTACAGCCTATGCAGTCTACATAGGTGATCTGTGCTTTTGTTATGTGTGTCGCGAGTGGAGTCGCAGAGGTTACTGCACTGCACTACGATCCCTGAAATATGGGTTTGATAACTGGTCATGCAGACAGTGACAAGAAGTATATGAAGTGGTCCTGGTTTCTCCCCTTGCATGAGTCGGCATTAAATGAGAATCAGCACTTGTGAGAGACAAAGGCAGATGGCCATAATACCTGTCCACATCACTCCTTTGTGTTGATACTGCACACAAAGGCCCTTTGTGGCTTTTGTGTGGAGTGTCAGCCTGAGTAGGTGGTCACTTGCAGCATTTGCCTCTGCAGCCCATATTTCTAAGTGAAGTTTCGTGCCTGTGTGTGTCTCCGTGTAAAGAGATATGTAACGTAACATTATTTAACCATACCCATCACGCAGCTTCATTTTAGGACGCTCGATAATGAATATTTATTCCCTTGTTATTTCGATGGTGTATATATTTATTAAGTTCTTAAATCACTTTTTGTAATGCATTTACATTGGTTGTTAATACTAATTGAGTCAATGTGTTATTAACACAATTCTTACAACGCAAGGCCATCACTAAAGTGCCCTATGTTATCATGGCAATTTCTTGGGTAAATGTGGGAGGCTTAATAATTTTTCCATTAATATTTATGCATGCATCTCTCTTATCCAATTTTCAGAAAACATCTTCTAATGTCAATGAATAAATTTGCCAAGAGCATATTTCCTTGTGTGACTCTCCTCCTGGAGGGACACAACTGACAACATCATCCGAAGTAGTTATACCGAGGGCAATTATTGAAGGTGGACTGAGATCAAAATGATGAAATGAGAGGAAGTGAGAGTAGGTGGGAGTAATGACTCCAGTACGATTGATTGTGCGCCATCCTGAATTCTAAAATTACACGGTAAAGATTATATGACACCTTGAAATGTGCACTGATCCTCAGCTCTCGTTTTCTTACTCGAATGTACAATTTTCTTACACCCAGCTGCTGTGGAAAACCCTCATCCATGCCTCGGTTATAGTCCCACCTGAGCATTGTAATTCTCTCACTTTTATTGCCTCCGCAAATCCCTCAACTCCAAACTCTAAATTATCAAAAATGCAGCTGCCAGACTTCTAGCCTACACCTGTAAATGAGCCCACCTAACCTAAACGCTCTGATTCCCCATCCCACTGGCTCTCAATCCAATCCAGGATCATTTTAAAGGTCGCACTCACCATCTTCAATATCCTCCACGAATTTTCCCTGCCCTACCTACCTCCTCTCATCCCACACTACTCCTCTCAGTGCACACTGTGCTCCAGCAACCAAAGCTTTCTGTTGAAGCCCCCAGTCAACCTTCACTCATTGGGAGGTTGCACATTCTCCCTCAAGCCATCAGGGCTGTCAACTCCCTGGCCCCCCTAAAGTCCAGGCTAAGACTTTTTTTTTTCCCTCGGCCTATAGCTGACTGCCTCTTATTCTATAAAACATCAATATGCCCACTGTTTCTGCACAGCAACTGAGATGCATTTCAACAAACCCCGGGATAAGAAGGCTCAGCTAATCGAGTCTCTCACCTTTTTGAAGAGATGCCGCGACTCTAAGGTAATACCAATCGCATTTACACTAACCTCTGCTGCTGTAACTTCTTCTAATGCTAAACGAATTCTATGATGAATATGCAGCAGTGTGGTGTGCAGTAGGGTGGGTAGAATAATACATAGTGTAATATTACGTAAATATGCAAAAATTACTCTTGATATGCAAATTATTTTGTCAAGGCGCTCTTCCTCCTCCCTCCCAGCTTAAATAGACGCTCCAAGCCCAGGACGTGTCATTCAGACTCTGTCTTATAGACAAACCTGTTCTTCACCTGAGGACGGCTGCTTGCGTTGTGGCCGAAACGTTGTGAGAATTATTTTATTATGTTTTATTTTTATTATTTTATTATTTCCATTCTACATGACTTTACCGAAAGAACCAAGGATTTCAATCAGTGAGGCGGTGTCACGGCCTAGCCATAGCAAATTCCCCGCTTGTTGCAGAGGTTCACTGTTTGAATTTAGCAGCTGCCCTGATTAATACCGCTTGTTTATTAATCTTAAAACTACTATGTGCCTTCTGCTTCTGCATAGTGCTGTTGTTTCCGAAGTTAAACCAAAATAATATGTGCCAATTTAATAGAAAGTACAACAATCATAAAATTAATTGCTTTCAGATTACATTTCAGTACTTTGAAAATGCGCAATATGGGATTATATTAAGCTACCTCTTAAAACTCAAGCAATAGGACGCTGAATATTTTTCAAAGGTTACCCTCAACATGGCTGTTGGTGTGTGGGTGAATAAAAAAAATGACACGACAATATTTATTTCTCAATCATATTTTGGCGAAATATTTTGCATGGCGTTATGTGCCATGCAGGCCTTTGGAAAACTCATTGCTTTTAAAGGGGGTCTTATAATTGTTTTGGGTGTCATTTCCCATATCTGGCCTTGGCCCTTGGCTGTAAAATTAATATGCAAATGATATACATTTTTATATTGCGTTAGAGTATTAATATGCACGAATCAATCCATGGGTGTGCTTGCAGACACATAAAATATAGCTACGCACAATTTATGTTACTTGTTAATACAATTAATCTGTACTTACCATAATTGGGAAATGTAGTCAATCATTAAGCTATTAGTTGGTGTGTGGCCTATAATTTGAAGTATGGTGGCTTCATGGTGAGAGCATTGCATCATGGTCTCAAAATCCATGTTGAAATCCAGTGACAATTAATATTTCATATTTTTGTCAGCCTCCTGTAGGGCATTTAATACTACTGTAGCGGCGTCAGTGGAGGTCGCTGCATGACGAGGGACGATGCGCGCTGCTCACATCAGCTGCATGCAGTGCCAGCCTCTGGCGGTTCGGGGGCAAAAGCGCCAGGGACGGCTCAGGGGTTCGCCGGGGGCCATGGCACTCCAGGTGAACCCGGAGGCCTGGTGACCAGAGGTACCGGAAAAGGGGCCCCAAGGAGTGGGCCGGGGGGACCACGGGACCAGGACCAGGTCCCTCTCGAAGGCTCGAGAAGGGAAGCGTGGCCAGGGGCGGAGGAAGCCCCTGGATTGGCAATATAAGCCGGACCCCAGAACGGGCCTGGGTGCTGCTGCTGCTGTGACAAAACTGAAGACCAAAGCTGAAGCCGTCATCCGGAGAAGACCTGCCCGACTACGGGACCCGGACCCGAGCCAGGGTCCAGTCTGAGATAGCCACCCCATGTGAACTAAGGTTAGCTAGCCCGGAGGAGATGCCTCCCTAGGGTAGCTGGTGAAGGGGCAGCTATACCCCTTCGTGTTTAGGGCGTATTGTAATAAACGTGTTGCCTCCAATAAGTCTCTGTCTCCCTCGTGTGAACCACTACAACTGGCACCAGAAGTGGCCACACAGTTATCAATTCAACTGGCTGAATGGAGATGAGGAGCAGAGCATGTACCTGGTCTCCGGAGGAAGAGGACGACGAAGCAACAGCCCCGGGGTTGGCAGCCCCAGAGGGGGACGAAAAAGCGCCACCGGGCGAGCAGCATGCTGTCCGGCCGCTCGGCGGTTCGCCGCCGTCGGGGAGGGGGCTCTGGGTGGCTCACTCCCACCTCGCCGAGCTCCTCCACGTAGCGGCATCGATTTTGGACAACATCCATTGCGGGAAGCCGGCGGTGGATGAGGGGGGAGTGGAGACGCTCGGGGCAGCGGGTCCCGCCGCCGTTTCCAATGTTCCCACTAAAAATGCGGAAGTTCCCGCCGAAATTCTCTGCCAACCAGGGGTCTCTGCAGCTCCCGCCAAATTTTCCCGCCAACCGGGGACCGTCGCTTCCTCAAGAACTGCGAGATGGCGGGGTGGACGGAGGCGGAGGTGCTACGGGCACTTCCTGATACCCTCGACGACGACGCCCTGGCGGCCCTGGTCACCATCCCGCCAGCCGATCACGCCACGTTGCACCAGGCGATGCAACAGATGGCGGCGATGTACGGACCGCCGTCCAACACTCATCACCACTTCGCCACACGGAGGCGCGGGGACACGGAAACGCCACTCCCCTTCCACAGTGCGCTGCTGGTGTTGGCGAAGGCCGCCTACCCCCAGAAGGATGAGGAGGGTATCGATGCTCTGGTGATGGAGAAGTACGGGAGCTGCTGGTGATCCTCCACACCATCGACAACACCGACTTGTGCTCACTGCAGGTTGCGCGGAGCATCCAATGGCACGTGCTTCTCCAAAGAGAGACGGGATTGGCGGCGTGTGCTGCGCCCAAGGAGGCGTGCAGTGCATCACAAGAGCCAGCTCCTGCCCAGGCCTTCGCGTAAACCCCAGACGGTGGAGGGATGACCGGCTGCGTCGAGACGGCGCTCGCCAGCGGGGGAGGACGTCACTGCGACCGGAGCAGGGCCTCGTCTTCTGCTTCAACTGTTACCTGCGAGGCCACATTGCATCGGGTTGCCGGGCACCTCGACGACACTTCTCTGGGCCCCAGCCGTCGTCCACCCGACCATCCTCCTCTCCATAGGAGCCTGAGGCGAGTCTCAGCACCACACACACTCGGCCCCTAGTTCCCCTTCACGCATCTGACTGGCCGCTCTGACCGGGTCAGTGGTCGGAGTTGGTCCATAGGGTGATTTCCGCGAACGCGGGTTTGTCGGTGTTTGTGGGCTCCATTGAAGGACAAAATTTTCGTATGCTCATCGATACTGGGGTGTCGGCGACAATTTTTTCCGAGCTCATTTATAACATTTAACCGGATAAGTGCCATTCCTTGTGCCCTGTCAAAGTGCCATGCTTTGCGACCAACAGGGGTTTATTAGGGATCATCAGCCAAATCACGATCCAACGTGATTTTTGTTTCTGGCCAGGCATGGCCAAGGACGTGGCTGATCTATTTAAGGGTTGTGTACAGTGCGAACAGCGGAAACAGCCGGCCATGCCCTGTTGTCCGCCCTTGCAGTCGATTTTCCCGCCACCCCCCAGGTTAATAAATATATACTGGTGGGGGTGGAATACTTTTGGCACTGGCCTATGGCTTGGCCGCTCCCCAACCAGTCGGCCGCTGCCATCACTGATGCCTTCTTGGAGGGCTATATTATGGATAAGGGTGCTCCCGAGTGTCTATTAACTGACCAGGGTTAGAACTTCTCCAAATTACTACGGGAGGTATGCGAACTATTGGGCACGAAGAAAATTTGCACATCACCATACCATCCCCAAACGGATGGTATGGTCGAGCACCTGCACAAAACGCTCACCTCAATGCTGAGTCACCAGGTCAGTGAGTCCCAGCTTGATTGGGACTTGCGGATCCCGAATGTGCTGGCCGCTTACAACATGGCTCCTCATGTGTCCGCTGACTATTCACCATTCTGTCTGATGTACGGCAGGGATCATGACCCCCCAATTGACGTGCAACTATGCATAGCGCCCGCGCTCTCTAAATCCAACATTTCTGAGGCGGCACGTTTCAACATTCAGAAGCTGTAGATTTGAAGCTTTCGTGACTGCAAGGATTCATACTCTTAGGTTTATTCGGTAAAGTCACGTAGGTAAAAAATTATATTAATAAAATTTAATAATAATAAATGAAAATAACTAAATTTTATTACGACGTCTCGGAAGCCATCCAGATATAGAAACATAGACATAACTTCAACCGTGATGATGGGTACAAATTGAGCAATCATTGGAAATATGTTATTAACGATGTAAAAAAGATTTAACTACGCATATTTGTACCATCTTATTTGACAGGTACTAGTGTATTTTACCGAGTTGTTGACATCCCCAGCGTTTAACGGTGCTGCTATTTTTTTTTTGGAAGCCAACACCGGCCGTAATTCTTGCGGAGGTGCTTAATAGGTACCTTCCCCTTCTAGCCCCGCCCATCTTCCCCCCCACACTCCCAGTCCCTGACTGCCACATTTAGATAAGCTCCTCCCCCCTCCCCTTAACCAGTATACAGTGAGGGAAAAAATTATTTGATCCCCTGCTGATTTTGTACGTTTGCCCACTGACAAAAAAATTATCAGTCTATAATTTTAATGGTAGGTTTATTTGAACAGTGAGAGACAGAATAACAACAACATAATCCAGAAAAACGCATGTCAAAAATGTTAGAAATTGATTTGCATTTTTATGAGGGAAACAAGTATTTGACCCCCTCTCAATCAGACATATTTCTGGCTCCCAGGTGTCTTTTATACAGGTAACGAGCTGAGATTAGGAGCACACTCTTAAAGGGAGTGCTCCTAGTCTCAGTTTGTTACCTGTATAAAAGACACCTGTTCACAGAAGCAATCAATCAGATTCCAAACTCTCCACCATGGCCAAGACCAAAGAGTTATCTAAGGATGTCAGGGACAAGATTGTAGATCTACACAAGGCTGGAATGGGCTACAAGACCATTGCCAAGCAGCTTGGTGAGAAGGTGTCAACAGTTGGTGTGATTATTCGCAAATGGAAGAAACACAAAATAACTGTCAACCTCCCTCGGCCTGGGACTCCATACAAGATCTCATCTCGTCGAGTTGCAATGATCATGAGAACGGTGAGGAATCAGCCCAGAACTACACGGGAGGATTTTGTCAATGATCCCAAGGCAGCTGGGACCATAGTCACCAAGACAACAGTTGGTAACACACTACGCGGTGAAGGACTGAAATCCTGCAGCACCCGCAAGGTTCCCCTGCTCAAGAAAGGACATATACATGCCCGTCTGAAGTTTGCCAATGAACATCTGAATTATTCAGAGGACAACTGGGTGAAAGTGTTGTGGTCAGATGAGACCAAAATGGAGCTCTTTGGCATCAACTCAACTCGCCGTGTTTGGAGGAGGAGGAATGCTGCCTATGACCCCAAGAACACCATCCCCACCGTCAAACATGGAGGTGGAAACATTATGCTTTGGGGGTGTTTTTCTGATAACGGGACAGGACAACTTCACCGCATCAAAGGGACGATGGACGGGGCCATGTACCGTCAAATATTGGGTGAGAACCTCCTTCCCACAGCCAGGGCATTGAAAATGGGTCGTGGATGGGTATTCCAGCATGACAATGACCCAAAACACACGGCCAATGAAACAAAGGAGTGGCTCAAAAAGAAGCACATTATGGTCCTGGAGTGGCCTAGCCAGTCTCCAGACCTTCATCCCATAGAAAATCTGTGGAGGGAGCTGAAAGTTCGAGTTGCCAAACGTCAGCCTCGAAACCTTAATGACTTGGAGAAGATCTGCAAAGAGGAGTGGAACAAAATCCCTCCTGAGATGTGTGCAAACCTGGTGGCCAACCACAAGAAACGTCTGACCTCTGTGATTGCCAACAAGGGTTTTGCCACCAAGTACTAAGTCATGTTTTGCAGAGGGGTCAAATACTTATTTCCCTCATTAAAATGCCAATCAATTTATAACATTTTTGACATGCGTTTTTCTGGATTTTGTTGTTGTTATTCTGTCTCTCACTGTTCAAATAAACCTACCATTAAAATTATAGACTGATCATTTCTTTGTCAGTGGGAAAACGTACAAAATCAGCAGGGGATCAAATACTTTTTTCCCTCACTGTAAATATATACATTGCAAAAGAATATGCATGCAATATTTATGGATATCAGGCAAGATCAATTTCAATTATTATTTCAAAGTCAGTTATGGTCATTGAGAGTAGTGACATTAGGTCAGTTGCCAATGTATCTTACGATGTGTCTTGTTAATGCACTACTGGCTTGTATATGAATAGAACATTTCATAACAGTGCAAATACATAGAAATCAGTTTTCATTTGTGACAGTGTATACTTTATTAGCTCTCCCATATATTCACAGAAATACAAATACCCCTGTTCAGCCAATCTGTTGAAACAAGTGCAGTTAGTGAGCACCTATAAAGGCTGGCACAGTGCACCACATTTCGTCCCCTCTGTTTCCCCAGTGCTGATGTTGAAACACTGCACAAGATACACATGTAAGGCTCAGCTGACCTTGGGGAGACATAAGGTTAAAACAGATGCTAATTTCCACGGATGTTGAGTATTTTCAGGAATATAACCTGTTTTGAAGCTTTCGTGACTGCAGGAATTACTCTTTGGTTCTTTCAGTAAAGTCACGTAGAAAGAAAATACATTAAATAGTAGAGTACGACGTTTCGATTGCAACACAAGCAACCGTCATTAGGTAGAACTAAATTTGATAGAGAGACAAAACACAGACACGGAGACACGTAGACAGACACAAGCAGAGAGAGACAACACAGACACACAGAGAGAGACACACAACATAGACACGCATAGACCCAATGCCTCTGTGTCGAGGCGTTAAATAGAGAAGGGGGGGGCAGAGAGAGAGAGTGGGTCTGTTGGTGGCTGCTGCTGGAGCAGATAAATTAGCATGTCAATGAATCCACCCCGAAGCGACCGAGGGAAAGAAGAAGATCGAATGCCCCTATGAGAGCCTGGTAAATTTTTAGAGAGAGAATAGTTTGAGAAAACTAAATTTAGCAAATATTTTGGAAATATAATGTAATGCAACACAGAGTCCGCTAACACATAGTTAGCGCATAGCCTGGTTGATTACGATCTCCAAAGATTGCTAAAATTAGAAGTTAAGTGTGAAATTTGACAAAGACACACAGAGAGATGTGTGAAAATCCACCCCAGAAGCAGCCGGGGAAGAGAAAGAGCGAATGGACCTATGAGAGCCTGGTAAATTTTAGAGCGATAAATAGGTCGTTTGAGAAAACAAACTTAGAAAAAGTTTTGGAAATGTAATGCAATGCAACACAGAGAGTCGGCTAACACAGAGTTAACGCATAGCCTGGTTGATTACGATCTCCAAAGATTGCTAAAATTAGAAGTTAAGTGTGAAATTTAGCAGAGACACAAATAGAAAGAAAACAAGTTACATCTTCCCCGTAGAGGTGGTTCAAACTTGATTTGAAGCTTTCGTGACTGCAGGAATTACTCTTTGGTTCTTTCGGTAAAGTCACGTAGAAAGAAAATAAATTAAATAATAGATTACGACGTTTCGATTGCAACACAAGCAACCGTCATCAGGTAGAACTAACTTTGAGAGAGATAAAACACAGACACGGAGACACAGTCTCTGTGTGTCTATGTTGTGTGTCTCTCTCTGTGTGTCTGTGTTGTCTCTCTCTGCTTGTGTGTCTGTGTTATTTTGGAGCAATGGTGCTACAAAATACTGTACCGCTATGATATAAATGATGATTCGTTTTTCCTCCCATAGCTTATTTCTAATCGCTAATTTTGGTTGAATTGTTCTTCAACTTACCAGTGAGCAGAAACATTAATAATTAGCTTATTAAATGTTTATATACATAATTAATTGTTAATTCTGTATGTGTACATTGTGGTTTTATTTTATACGATTAATCGTGTAAAATTCTTATTTTTTGGCCGTTTCGGATGGTGGAGAGTCTTGACTGCACACATTTCATCAGACCATTATGCGTCCAACCCCAAACATCAATTATGCATCTCACAAGATAATGTTTGTGAAATAGATGTGGTTAGTATTTTGTGTTATTTTACATAAACCTAATTATTAAGCCCAATGAAAATTTAAAGACAAGCCACAGTAGTGTGATTGTGGCCATGCAACCCATTGTACGGAGCATATTGTAAACCAATGTAGCCTCCGCTCCTTCTACAGAGGAATAACAAAACTACACAAACTCTCTCCTGAAGCCCTCTCGTGGCTAGCAGACCTCGATATTGGCATTGAGATCCTGAGTATATTCCATTAGCATAATAATTGTAAAGCCAAAACGCTTTTAGCTTTTGAGGTCTGTTTTTTTTATCATGTACCAAGAGAGTATAGAGAGTATAGATGAAGGGACTTTTTGTATAAATTACAATGTTATAGAATTGCATAACCGCAGTCATTCAAGCTTCTTGGTAATGATATGTGAAGTATATTGACAATAATGTGTGACTAAGTGGACTTGCTTGGCCAGTTTGTAGACTTAATTGAAGTCGTTCATAGTTACAAACGTGACAAGCAGAGACATAAATGCAGCAAAAACAGCCTAATTATGCATGTTATTAGAGTGCGATTTTAAGTAGGTCTTGTACATATGACACACACACAATTAATGTCAGGTTAAATGAATGATATGTGTGCACTGATGTACAAAATATCGTGGCATATTAAACATGTTCAGAATTTGTTTTCACTATGATTTGTTCTATGCTTTTATTTTGTTCCAACTCCAGAATTAATGTTAAAAGCCAATGAAAGTGCATACAATGATCGTATTTAATATGGTGCTGAGGTTTGAGCGCTTGGTTCAGATACGGTAAGTTGTGAGTGCACAAAGCGGTAGGTAGTTGACTTGGCCCATTATATCTCCAGACATTCTGAAATTGCTACCGATTTTTAGGAAGATGATAGTGGTTGAACTAGATGAGATAGTTTATCCACCATAGAAATGTGGAATTTCCACCACTGGATCAGGGCCACAAACAGATGGGCATACACACGACATTTATTTGAGTATGGAGTACTTTAATTTGGCACGGGAGAAATGTGGTCCTGAAAACCATTTTTCAGGAGGGTCTTGCGTAATATATTGTGTTCTATTTGACTTTACCAGCCTACAATGCCTGCCAAAAATTTAACTCATGATTCAAGACTTTAAATCAAACAGTTTTCCACTGGCTAAAGCAAAGGACTGAGTGAAAATGCATTGACAACGCAATAACAGCCACAATGTGCTAGCTATGACGGTGAATTACTGACGGAGTTTATAGCAGATAGCCACGCGGCTCAGTGACACGTCTAATAACGGTGCGTTTCCAAATGTTCCTGTTGGATCGAGCAGCTGAGATGCCATGGATCATTCTCTGCCAGGCTTAGAGCTGGGTGGGAGGGCTGGCACTATTTTCACAAAGCAAAAATTATATACTGTTTGTTCTTCATCCAGTGACTTCAGCAATGAACATGCTACTTGCGTCTCCCTCTTGCTCAATTGTCAAGAGGCCCTGCAGGGTCGCTTACTGGATGTTTGTTGTCACAAATGTCCAAAAGTTGAAATATTTATGTTCAACATATAATCCAGAGGTGCAAGAAGTTTGAAACATGAATTTACTGCACATGCTGTTAATATGGTACTGATTTCGCTTGGCTGATGGTGTTTCCATGCTGAAATTGATAAAGGGTGCCACTCTTATAATTGCCACAACAATAATAATTAGAACACGAGACTGATATTATTAAGTCTCGAGACTCTCAGGAGTAGGGGGACATCAATTGCAATGTTTTTTTCACTTCGCAAAATCAGTAATTTGCTAGCTAGTGCCAAATTTGGCAATGTGTACCAATACACTTAAAACAATCGTACACTCCTCTTGGAATTGCATCATTGGAATTGCATCACGAGATATTTAGTGTCTATTGTTAAGCAGGTGGCTTTTATTTTTTATGGTCAGTCGACCCACCATATTAAGCAGGGTGTCCTGCTGGATTTGAACTGTGGGCTTCTGGAGCAACTGGTCGTCCAATGTCACCATCACACCGGTGACATATTCGTGTGACACGTGACCAGTCACTAAATAAGACAACCACTGTTGACTTCACATAACTTGACAATAATTCTGCTGACTCGGAGAGAGTATTGGCTGACATGATCCCCCAACAGGAAATTCAACTCGTAGCTGATTGTGAATCAAGCTCAAGCATATTACCACACTGCCTCTTGATTTGATTTACGTATCATAAAACATGTACTGTAAAAATCTTGACTTAAAGCTTTCGTGACTGCAGGAATTAATATTCTTAGGTCTTTCGGTAAAGTCTATGTTACTTTTCGGTAAAGTCTATGTTACTTTACCGAAAGACCCAACAATATGTACTGTATAACATGCCGTTGTAAATGTACCAAAAAAAAACAATAATCTTAAGTCTTAAAGAAGAAAATCCACGAGTATTTGAATCAGAAAATATTGTGCTTTTTGGAATATCCAAGTTCATACAAATGACCTATCCAAGCTGGCATATTTTTTGCATATGTCATACAATCATAGCCTTACAGAAATATTACAACCACCAATTATATTGATGTTGTCTTGCATGACATTTCTATCATGGCATCGTACATGTTGACTATTCGAAAACGATCATACATTTTACGGCAAAAATATATAATTATTCAAACATGCACCATACTTGAAAATGAGACAGCAAAAAATATTGTTGTGTTTCCACAATTAAGCAAGGCAACGCATGTATTTGTATGGAAACATTATTTGTAAGGATATTTTATTTTACATAATGTCTGCAAACGTGCAAAGCCAAGAGGAGTAGAATTGAATGTGGACAGGACATTTAGGAGTGCCACATAAATTACCTTCAGGATGTGACTTACAGCTGGATAGCATATTTATTTATATTGCTTTTGAACAAACTATGACCCACTGTTTCACGGTGAGCTCTTAAAATCCAGCTGCAAATACGCTATACCATTTTGGATCCAAGTTATAGAAATCCTATAGATAGGTATAGAGATTAAAAATAACATTAAACCCTGCAAGTGTCATATGTATATGGCTGAATCCTAAAAGTATTTTTTCAGCATTATTAGAATTATCATTTAACTTTTATTTGTTGATATGGACTGAAATCAATACTAGCTACCATTACTGCTGCAGAAAAATATTATGAAGGTTCCTTCTATAACATAGGAATCTTAATATATATAAGTCAACTGACAGTTTATCCATGTTTAAACAAGCACTGAGTTGGTGGCACTACTACCTGATGGTGACTGAGCCAGTTGGTGGAATTTCCACATTACTATGGAATGTAAAGCATCAGAAAGGACGTCCACTGGCCACCTACAATATGAAGTTATGATGAAATTGCTTCATGTGCTCGTGCTGAATGGGTTTTCGCCTCAGAACATCGTAATAGGGGCTGGCGGTGGCTTGTGCA
Organism: Entosphenus tridentatus; assembly: GCA_014621495.2. Lineage (NCBI taxonomy): Eukaryota > Metazoa > Chordata > Hyperoartia > Petromyzontiformes > Petromyzontidae > Entosphenus > Entosphenus tridentatus. The sequence continues at coordinate 8,843,813 of CM025660.2, read as the reverse complement.
GGCTTTCATCCGGCAGTGGCCTGATCATGGCTGATGATGTTAGGGAGCAATAACAACCTATGTTGACTTTTCTAAAGTGGAACTCATTTTGTCAACCGCAGTCGAGTGATGGGCCGATTTGACCCCTGGCCAAGATATGAACTCGCAACCTCCAGAGGAGACAAGTATATTATCAAGTCAGAGCCCAAGTCCTACTTTTCAAAATTACCCACGTCAACATTACAAAATAACAGCTCTCCGTATTCCATACTGCATAATAAACCTTGAAAGTGATGTCTTTCAAAAAAGAAAGGCATTGATTACTTCGCATGGAGAGTATAACGGCAACCATCGCAAGTGATGCGGTGCCAGAGCACTCGACTTAATGAGAATGTTGTAAGTTCACATCTTGGAAAGGTTTTATTTTTTTCCTCAGCCGATCATTCTTCTTGAGTCACTGCGATTCCAGTGAGGGAAGTCAACGTTGTTTGTCCACTGGAGAGTCCACTGACTGTCAGAAATGAGGAATTTCTCCCGCTGACTTTAACGAATTAGGATGAGTGCCATCCCACACTCATTTGAACAAGGAAACTTTGGAACTTTAATCACACACATGGAATGAGAATTGTTCCTGTTCTATGTGCCATAACAGAAATACAGTATATAATGGTTACGTTACACGGTGTCACGTTTATTTTTGCTTACCTTTAATCTGAGAAAGTTTTAGATGACATGTACATATAGGGCTCATCAAGTCCATTTTATGATGGTGTTTTTCACTGCTTATCCGATGAAGACATACAATATAATTTATTCTTTTTAACAACTCTAAAGGGAGTGGTGGCACAGCGGTTAGTCGCACTACACTGTGACCTTCGTGAGCCGAGGTCAAATCTCACCCATGGCTTCCATCAGTGGTGATTCATGTTTGAACCTCTCCTGGGTTCCTCCTACACGCAGACGCACTGGCCAGAGTGGGGAAGTATGGTCACACAACTCAAATGACTAACACTGTGTGGGGGGGGGGGGGGAGTCCTTCATCTAGCAGTGGGATTGACAAAGGGGCTATACAGTGTTCTTGTTAAAGTGTGGTCAGTTGACATGGCTTACTGGTTGCTATTGCTAATGGCGTGAAGGTGTCGGATTCTAAATAACAGATTGCCTCCAAAATACTGTAATTCCTGTATACATTTTAATACAACTGTTCATTACAACTGTCTATATACATCAATCATATATCTATATATTTAAAATTAATCTCTGAATGCACTTTAAAGGCGATAAATTGTCAGGTTTCTTTGGTTATATGGCAATGAGGTGCTTATTTTTTTTCTGGCATGCAATCAAAGCTGCATAATCATACACCATTAACAACAACAAAAGATATCTTTGAAATTTGCAATGATTTTTTCGGTAGTTTTGGTCATTGGTTAAAGGCTATGGATATTTCCTAGAATTTAATCTTTTATATGGCCCCATTTTTAATAGAAAACCTATTCCAAAGTGGTGTTGTAAACATGCTATAAAAATCGAGAAATTGGAATTCTATAGCCTCATTCCAAAATCATATTATGCGTTTTCAGTGATATCTGTGTATTAAATGAAAAAATGGTACATCCGTGCTAAAATGCTCCATGAGAATTTAAGACAACCGAATTTCAATTCTGTAGATGAATACAGACATATATTGAAAATCTGATACGCTTCTGAATACATGCGAATTTTGAAATATGTTGGGTTTATTAAAATACAGAAGACTTAAAGGATTTCTACGTTCAATATGGCATAAAGCGTATATACAGTATAACACATGTTGTTTTGAATTGTGTTTTTTTTAGATGTTTATACCCATTTATTACCACTAGATATGCATTCCACAATGATCCAAAGCCATGCGATATTGTTTTAAAGTCAAATACATTTTAGAGAAATGCGAGTTTAGTAGGAGGAGAGATAGATAAGTTCAAAGAAATAACAAAAATAACAAAATACCACGACGTTTCTATCGCAACACAAGCGGTCTTCATCAGGCGGAGAGAAAAGAGGGGGAGGGTGATGAAGACCGCTTGTGTTGCGATCGAAACGTCGTGGGTTTTTTGTTTTTATGTTTAATACAAAAATGTTTATTTTTTAAAATTATTTTCTATTGAAAATAAAAGCAATTAAAATTAAAAGCAAAAAACCCACAAAGTTTTGATCGCAACACAAGCGGTCTTCATCACCCTCCCCCTCTTTTCTCTCCGCCTGATGCAGACTGCTTGTGTTGCGAACGAAACGTCGTAGTTTTTTGTTATTTTTGTTATTTCTTTGAATCTAACTACGTGACTTTACCGAAAGACCCAAAGAATAGGAGAGATTTTTTGTTGAAAATGAAAGGTTAATTACAGCACTATATTTGCACCATGTATAAATCACCTTGACATATTTCACCTAATGACGATTTTTTTTAAGTGTGAACTTTAGTCCTCACATTTTTACCATTCATTTTTACGATTAAGGCATTGCCATTTTGCCCCCTTTTAGTGTTTGAATGATCATGTGTTTCTATGCATCTTAATGAGTGGGTCCTTATTGACAATATTACCAAAGGTCACTTGCATTACCATTTTAGGAAAATTAAGTTCAAGCCTTTGATGCTAATTTCACTGCATGTGGCCATTATGGAATAACCCATTAATCTCCAACAAAGTTGACCACCATAGACACTGTAAGCCCTAGAAGCTGCTCGGCTGAATTGGCATTAAAAAAATAGTAATTAAAGCGATTTTCTTGTTTTTAAATTGGATAGAGTTTGTAAAATTCATTGAAATGTAATTTTATTTTTGTGGTACAGGAGAACTCCTCTTATCCGTGATCCTATTACTCTCTACTGCAATTATCCGCAGGAGCTGTAGTGTTAGTGCAAACGTCTATCATCCATGCCCCTATACTCATTAGCTGCGATTATCCACCGTTTTTTGTATCAGGCTTTGTGGGATATCTTCCTATTATCCGATGCAAATATCAAATAACCCCACAGATTATAGCATCCGCGATAGTGGTCCTCAAACATCACCACGGATAAGAACATTTTCCTGAAAAAGGAGCCTATTCTAGACGGTGACTAGAGACAATGGGAGGTGCTGAAATGCCCAGGCCAAGAAAATAGAGCAACAGATTCTTAAATCCATCTGAGTGGATATATGAGCATCACGTGGATTTTTATGGAATGTGCCTCCGTGTCCTCTCAGTGCTCCATGCCCAAGCCATGCCATCAAACCGCAGTTGCCAGAAAGTTTCCTGCAATTGCTGGTCCTGCACTTAGCCCCTCTTTCCTTGGGCAATTCTAGTTTGTCCCATGAGTAGTGGAAGAATTGTTCTGTTTCATGCAGATCCGACTGCACGTGAATTGTAAAATGCAGAACTAGCCCTCAATCTGCCACTTTTTTTTTCATTTGGGAATGACAGTAAAAATTGCCACGAATCACGGCCCCCAGTGTTTCCTTCTTTGGTAAACAAACACTTTTTGTTGCAGTACATCTCTATTCAAGTTACAATCGTAACAGGAGCCGAAAGATTAGCTTTGAAAATTTGTATTCCTCCCAATCACTCAACAATTTAGCAAAAATATGGAAATATGTTTTCCTGTTGAACCCTGTTATCCTGCTGCTTGGTCTGTCTTCATATGTAACGAGTCTTGTGATATAATGCAGTATATAAACCCTCTGTTTTGAATACAAATAAGTTGACTTAAAAAGACAATTAACGCTCTTTTTGATAATACGATAAATATTGGGTACAATTGTAGGGAGTTCAACTGAGTCGCAGACGTACTTTTTGGAGGCAACACATTTATTGATACCAACACAAAGGGGTAACTTCCTCTTCATCAGATAACAACCTATGGTGGTGGACCACCAGGCTCACTACACCAATTACACTGGGAGAAGCTACAACGGACAGGACCCAGCTTGGGTCCAGGTCCACGGACGTAGAACGTAGATTCTTCAGGATAACCATAGCAGCCGGTCCATCTCGGAGACCCGGCGTATTTCCTCCGTGGTGTGGCTGGCTCCACCCTTAGCCACGACCACCTTCGAGAACCCTCAAGCAGGATATCGGCCCTGACACGTGACCACCCCTAGCCCCCCACCTGGGGGCTCTGTGTAGACTTTACCGGTCACGTATCCTTCGGGGTCAACCAAAGTGCCATGGCCCTTAGTAACCCCATTCCCATGGCCGGCACTCTCACGCCCTATCCTGTAGGGGTCGGCACTGCACGATGAGCGTGGTGCCCTCCAGCACTGCCAGTCAGTGCTCACCGAGCCCTTCTATGGCCGGCACTGCACCCACATATACGTGGTGCACGCGATGTCAATACATCGCACGCCGTGCCTCTCTAGAGCCGGCATTACACAGTGACATCCGCGATATTAATTGTGTAGTGACATCCGCGATGTCACTACACAATTAATTAAGAGCGGTGGTGCCTGATTAGCCACTGTGCTATAAACCCAACAACTTGACTTCGATTCCCAGCCCCAGGTAATGCAAAGTTGAACACTCATTTGCCTGTATTCCTTCATCATAATGAAAATATTCTTTTTTTTATTATCCACTCTGTCAGGAAGTTTCCACATGCCAGCCTAGTCGTAAGATCATTATAAAAACAGATGGGGTCAGGCAATTGATAGATGCAGGGGATGAGCTGAGGTTCGGGTGATGGGTTAGTTGAGATGGGTCACTGTCACAATTATGGCCCATCACCAATCATTTGTTACGAGCACATCAATGTGTCCAAGTGTATTTTTTTTAGGGTGCCTCCACTTTTTATAGATGAATTACTTTATGCCGCGAAAATAAATGATATAACGCAATAACACACGTGGCATGAGGTGGGTCGAGTCGAAGTGGCTCAGTGGTAGAGCACACGGTTTGCAATCGAAATGTGTGATCAAATCCCGAGTTGGGGTTGACTCAGTCCATCATCCTTACAGGGTCAATAAAATAGGTACCACTTCATGGGGAAATTAACAGCTGTTGTATGGATACACTTGCCACCATCATAGGAATGTGGAATTACCACCACTGGATTTGGGCTGTAAACAGTTGATGAGCACCACCTCGATGCCCATTTGAGCAGAAATCATTCTGAGATGTGGTCAGTGCAAGCACGTATATTCTGAGCCTGTAGGAACACATAGTTTCATGGCTTTCATTAATTCCGATGTCTATCAGTTTGTTTCAACTATCCTTGACAGAGAAGTGTGTTCAGCAGAGATCTGGAAGTCAATAGTTATTTGAGTATAGTTTGTTTACGCAATGTAATGAAAGGTAATTGGTTAAACTGTACAGTATATGACATTTATCATTTAATATTGTTATTAATTTTATGATTGTGTTTGTGTGTACCTATGTATAGTTGAATGTTTATGTGTGTGCAGTGTTTGTATTTCTATTTTACATGTAAATGAGAAAAAAACTGAAATTCCGTAATTAATTTGAGGGATGGCAATGGATTCAGAGGGCAATCATCCAGCAGTGGAGAGACGATTGTCTTTTTTATTCAAGAAAAGCGAACGTAAACATACTTAAAATGTAATGCAATTACACATTTTAAATGAAGTCCAGCGTTGTAATGTCCATAAAATTTTACACCAAAGTCATGCAGCATAAATTGAAAGGGTTCTTGAACCAAATTATTTTTGGCGTCCTTTTAACACCACAAATTGGAGAATAGCCTCGGCATTTAGTGACCTACTCTTAAAATAAATGACAATAATTTACATTGCAGTGCCGGTGATGGAGGTTGTTTGACTATACAGTACTTATTCATGCTGGTCCGTGCAGGTTTATGAAGGGGAGGCCCACGACCAATTCTGATAAAACTTTCCACTGATGTTAGCCATGCCTGGGTTTCAAACTCAGGTCACCTGATTCATAATGCATGCTGCCGTGGTGTAACGATTTGCACGCTGCACTTGAAATGCAGAGGTCACCTGCTTTGACATCCTGATTCAGGAGTTGAACAATGGGGCAAGCTTCTTAAATACCCCCCCCCCTCCGCCACCTCTGTCCAGCCATCAGTATAATTGGGTGCATCACAATTCGTCAATCGGCAGAACATGTGTTGTGTTGTAACGTGTGGGTGCTCTCACCTCTTCAAGACATCTGACCAGCGTGAAAAAGTAGGCCAAAATAGTCTCTATGGGAGCTCTCCTGAGCCCCCTCTCGTGGAGGCCCTTCTGCCATCAGTGGTGTGAGCATGAAAATACCTTTACCTTTTACTATACATGGATTTGAAGAAAAATACTTTTGCAGAAATTATGCCAATGGAACTTTTCCAGATAAAAACCCAACAACGATTCAGGCCCAACGTGTCTTAATTAAACATATCCTGAGGAAAATGCAAAAATACATATTAAGTTGATAAATACAATATAATCCAGATATGCAGTACTCTGATAGATCACTTGTCTCACAATTCCAAAGTTCAAAGTTAATTTCCCTGTCAGAGTTCTGCTCAACCCATCCTCAACCCATAATCCAGCGGGTCATTAAAATGAAACACCACTTTGTTTGTAAATGACAGTGGTGACCTTATTTTGTATGACTGGCTCTGATCGACCAATGGAATTGAATGTTGTCCCACATTCATTTTAGCATTGAGACACTGCCTTTGACTTTGAGAGAGAGAGAGTTTGAAAACCACCGTACCACTGTATATCGAGCATGCTTTTGTATGCAGGTGTTTCCACCATTATCATTATGCTGCAATGTATTTCACGAGTGAACAAATATCACTAATTAAAGGCATGCGGAAATTGTGATAATTAGCAATGCAAGTGCACACATCAGCGTGCGTTAACACATGGGGGTGCTCCTAAAGCATTAATCTGTTAATTTATTGCCATTTAATCAGTATCAGTAAAAAATAATTTTGACAGCTTGTGCGTGTTTCCAGCTGGTGTTTTCCACGTTTTCTCTTAAATAATGTATTTACAAGGGGCTAAAAATGTTAGTCTTTTTCTCAAATACACTGCCATTTTAACGGAATTCTTATTTTAGATACCACTTTGTGGGAAGTCAACGGTGGATGCTGTTTGGATGGACTGGTCTTCAACATCACATTGTAAAATTTCCACTCATGGCTCAGGGCCACCAACATAGATGAAAAACGAAACCAAGATAAAAACATTTTACATTTTAATAGGCATGCATACATTGTGCTCGCAGAATGAAGAATAATAACTGTTTTTTTTTCAGGATTTAATATTGGGATGTTTAGTCAGTGCAGTGCATCATGAGTGCCTGTGATATTGAATAAAATATTAGTGCCTGGAGAAAACACATTAATAAGAGCGAATAACTCAAGATTGAAAAAGGAATTATAATTTTTTAAATGCAAACTCATAAACTGATAACTTATACTAATTAAAAATATAACAAACAATATGTCATGGGATGTGCATTTAATCTAATTTTTCTAAAGTGAATTATTTTTTGTTTCTTAATGCCTTCACGTTAACCCTCTTAATATCACAAACGCTCATGTGGAAAGTCTAATGAGGCTTATTGTTCCCCCTTTCTATATGCATGGCCGAGAACGCTTTAGACGTGGTTTGTATTCCGAACGTCCCTTCAGTCAAAAGATAATTTCTGACATCTGTCTTCAACAACATTAACCCTCATCTTGTCCCGTTTGTGTATTTCCATAATTAGTTTCCTCACGGAGGGCCCAGTGAGTGGTAAAGGTTCAGTTGCGCATGTCTGTACATCCTTAAGTCAGTCATCATGATTTTAATTCTGTTGTGATTCCGTGGTGGAAGTGGTGCATAGACACAAGTAACAAAAAATCAATACATTCATCATTAGCGTTGCCCTAACAGGGAAATACTGGATATATGGTGACATTTTGTGCAATGGTCCTTTATCATGTGCTGTAAAGGAGGATCATTTATCGAAACCTCGTCTATTATATTTATATCCATTCTCCTTTAAGGCAGTATTATTGAGGAATGTGTTGAGTCTTTGTTAATCGTGATGTTTAGAAATATTTAGGTTTAATTGATGCCAAATTGTTTTTGTAGCCAGTCGGGTGCTGCTACTGCTGTGTTTAGAGCACGCATCCTTTTGTGTCTTTAGATTCAGTCAGCCCATTTACTCTGCCGGAAAATAAAATTAACTCAGGAGTGGTTATCCTATGGTTAGACTGGCCACATCAATGTGGAATTTACAACACTGGCTTCAGGCCATGAATGAAGTTGAGCACAGCTACATGCTCAGCTCCATGCATGAAGACACTTTTACTTCATTCCGCTATTGCCTCCGTTATATTTTATTACTGTCGTCATGAAGTGTCACTAAGTAGAGTACAAATTTGCACATGTAACATATTAAGCAACTATGCAGCCTTGTGATCAGCATAAAGTTTGCATTGCAGTATATTTTGTTTAAGGTGGATATTAATTACCGTACATATATAACGTGCATTTTGTTTCTGACATGCAGTGAAACACTTACACAGAGCAAAAAACTCAAGCACACTCATCAATAACACTAGCCTAAATTACATGGAATATGTAATAGACCACATATCATAGATGCAATGGGAAACGGCCATAGCTCTCAATGCTGCCTCACTTATATCATAGAGCCAATAAAAATTTGAGAACTGTCTGTGGTTAGCATTGCATTCATCATATTCAACACAAGCCACCTCTCACCACTTTATTATCAGAGACGAGTGATGTTTTGTTTCCCCTACAAAGTGAACACGTTTGCCACCTTATTCGACATCACATTATATTCTTCTCTGATATTTAAGGCGTTGTTGTTGTTTACTCCGAACCCATTTTAGTATTTCAGATTTGAACGTCAAAATATGTTGAATTTTTTTTTAAATCTGACTGTGTGGATGCAGATTACCATTTGTGTTATGCCTTGTTTACCGTTTGAAGTGTCCTTTCCCTTTCACGAGCCTTTCAATTTGTGCTTCGTTCATCCCATTAAAGCCCTTGAGTTTCTTTCCCTTTAAATATGTTTAAAGAGAGAGTGTTTCGCTTCGTGAACTCTGTGGCTCTGATCTGCATTGAAGCTGATTGCAAATTGGTATCGTCTGAGGCTCGATTTGTTCTCTTCTTAATAAAGCACTTCCTAACGTTGCTCAACTGCCGTGCTTATTATGGTTCATTGGGGTCTTTGAAGTTTTGATTGTGGACAATCGCTTACTGTAGGATTTAGATACGATGTTCATTGATTGTTGCATTGCTTTTTACATTTTCGACACCTCGTTTTGAAAGCGAATTTCTCTCCATTGAAGTTACCTGTACGAGAACTGTTTTTTTACTGGAACAAAACGACCATTAACCAGTAGAAATCATTACGGTTTAGAACATGCGTAAATAACTTAGTTTACATTTATTTACATTCTTCAGTAGAATTTTGGTTGGTAATGACAGTGAGTATATAATTAGAGTACGATTTGATTTGCCATAGTGCCCTCTGCTTCCCACAACATAGTCCTGCAGCCTATATCACCTATTATGCATGGTAGTTGCCCATCCAAGTAATATCCAGGTTCAAGCCTGCTAAACTTCCAAGCTCTGAATAGATCTGGTGCGTTTCGACAAACGAATCATCCGTGTCATTGTGGAGAATACAAATAAGAACATATAGGAGCAGACATATCTTCATATATTTATCAATGCACGTCAAAAATGTAAACAGTATGAAGGAGACATTGTTTACTTATCTATGTATATTTTCCACAGAGACAATAATGGTTATTTAGTGTCATAGATATATATTGTGGTTTTTATTTTATTTTGTGTTGAAATAGAACCTATATATTAAACAGTAGGTCCTTGCATTTACAATTTGCAAGTTCACAAACATTGATTCAAGCGTGCCTGACTGCTGATGAGAGATTCCACGTCAAAAACGGTCACCAGTTTACTTGTACTCAATGCTGCTAACATTATACACACTGAGAAGGCTGTGAGCTCAGTGGGTCGTGTAGGAAATACTATTATTTTTATGTAGAGAGACGGATATATGAAAGAGACATTGTCTGCTTATCTATTGCGCATTGCGGGTGATTTGGTCAAAGGCACACATCCCACATATCTTGATAATAGAGCATACTTTTTCTAGGGAGTGGTTCGTATTGCAGAGAAGCTATTATTGGCCATATAAAGAGCATCAAGGTCCATGCCAGAAATACTACCACACATCACCATCACTACCTTCCTTCTATATTATGCTTTATACAGTCTATACCTGACCTCCAAAGTGTGCTCTTACATTTCACCATCTGGCTTTATTTCTTCTGCTTGGTTTTGCATTACCCAATGCCATCACCTCTTCCTAATTATGTCTGCAATGTGTCCCTGCTCCATTTTATTCTGAACTTACACTTACATTTTTTTTTCTCCAGGTAAGGCCCACAAAATACTCTTCACGCATATTTATAAATGTAGAGGGAAACGTCGGAGGACCAGGTTAAAGAACATGTAAACTCTGAATATACAGGCATCAGGGTTGGGATTAAACCCACAACCTCCTGTATACCAGGCAAGATAGTTAACAAGCCCCCACGTGAACCTCTATTCAAAATCTAGAAGCTCCTTTTCCAATTGCTTTGTTCAAGGGTTAACATTGCAGATTTAATATCCTGACCTTAAATGTCCTCAATACAGCAAATGTATGATGCTGATGGGAGTACAGCAAGTAAGATAGTGTCTGATGTGGCTATCCCCCACAATTGATTGTGGCACAGGGGTGACATGATGGAAAGGCCAAATAGGTGTCCTAGATATTGAAGCATCTCTGTCCACATTGAACATGTGAAGATGTATCGAAGAATGCTAGAATGTGATACAATCATTGGGTCCAGAAGCAAAGTCTCCATCGATATTGGAGTCAGTTTTGCTCTATCCCAACAATATTGGCCCATGATCAATGTCAGAGGAAGCAGTTTATTTTTTATGTCAAATTTCTTTATCTTGGATAAATCAACTGAGATACGGCATATTGGCAATTTTGGGCTCCAGTTCTCATGGAAAATTCTGTTTACTTATGAACAAGCAGAGAATAATATTTCACTCATGAATATTCTGGCTGCGTGGTTACAGCATTTAACTAATAATCAAAATATTTCTCGTTCAATCGAAATGATCTGATGTCAGTATTGGTCAAGAACCAGCTTTCTCTTCATCTACATGAGGTTGGTAAAAGTATTACAACTCAATAAGGATCTATCCTAACGAAAGATTGGCTCCACCGTTAGAATTGTGGAATTTGCACCACTGCCCCAATGTCCAATTGAGCAGAGAGTTACTTTGACAATTGGTTAAGTTTGACAAATTCGTTTTGTGAAAGTGGCACACGATGTCACGAAGCCTCACTTGTGACAATCACTCAGCTACCCGTCTGCCTGCAGGGCTGACATGTTGTGTGATTTTACTAAAACAATTACTGACATCAACACTGCTGCTGTAGCAGATCTAATTCCTATTTCAATACAAGCACACGATGTTGGGAGTGAAGGTGTTGTCTTTGATAATGAATGTATGATAACACTTTAAGGAATTCTAAATGCATTAACCTAAAGTTACACTTGTTTTCCACAGTCATAGTTTTTCCTTGACTTATTCCCAATGTATTATATTTCGAAGGCCATGATAATTGGCAAAGTAAAATTAACTGTTCTGATGCGTGTTAATCCTCTTTTATTTTTGGTGTGTGCTACATACCAATAACTACTGGTGCATGGATGTGCATGTAGAACAGTGCTGTTTGACATATATGTATCATTTTCTCAACAATAGTAAAGGTGCAGCCCTGCAATTTCTTTCTCATGCAACTAGCTGGTGGAAGGGCTTCCATCAAAGGTAGGTAATTTGGCCTACTCATTCACGCTGGTCAAATGGCCCGTACCATACGTGACCTGTCGATTGACTAACTGGAGTGCAGTAAATGTAGCTGTGACGGTCCCACCTGATGACGGAGACTTGTGTTGCCTCCGAAACGTTGTGATTTATTATTTTATTTCTATTATTCTATTAATTTTCTTTTTTACCTACGTGACTTTACCGAAAAAAACCTAAGAGTATAACTGGAGTGTACCCATTAATGTTGCTGGGTTCACAGAGGTGGGGTGATTTAAGATGCTTGCACCATTGTTGCATCTGCCGTGCCTTTAGATTAAATCGAACCAATGATACCACCATAGCCAAATGAGCACTGGGCACCGCTGCTTCCTAGTCATGCTGTAAGTCAATGGAGTAGTTCAAAGGTCCACATTTCCAAGGTGTGGACCATTCTCTACTTTCAGATAGCTACTGTTGAATTCCCACAATTTGGTAGCTATTTTATTCATCCCGGATGGATGATGGGCTGCATCAACCCTCAACTCAGATTTTACTTCGCAAACTTCTGATTGTCAACCGTAGCCACGAGAGTCACACTCTATAGCAGCTGCATGCATGTGTAGTGTGCCAACTGAAGCACACACGCTGTAGGAGGCAACGTATATATTAAATGCTTTACTGTACACCGCTTCTGTTTCTAAGTGTGGCTAACTTAACCCAGGCTGCTGCTCATCATGTGCATGCGTGTTGGTCGTAGGTTCCCCGAGGCGAGCCCCGAATGCTCCCCTCGCTCCCCCTTTATCCCTTGCCCCCCTCCCCCGGGCCCCCGCCCCTTGGTCCCCGCACCCTTGGCTGGATCAAGTCGTGTTCCTCTTTCCGGCCACGTGTCCCTCTTTCAGGCCACGTGTCCCTCTTTCCGGCCACGTGTCGCTCTTTCCGGCCACGTGTCCCTCTTTCCGGCCACGTGTCCCTCTTTCCGGCCACGTGCCCCTAGCTCGTCCCATCGGGCACCGCTTCTAGTCACGTGGCTCCAGCTCGTTCAATTAAGGACCGCTTCTGGTCACGTGACTTTTGTGTAACCCACATGTGTAGTGGCACAGAATAGTAATGTGGCAGCATAGTGCTGGCTGCTGGCAGGGAAGGGGATCTGCGGCTTACGGCCGCCCTGACGTAAGCAGGCCAGATGATACACCAGATAGGGATCTAAGGGAAAGGTCACGGAAGGGGCACACCAAGAACCTGCTGGTAGGTTCTAGAAAGGGGGCGTGGCCGGGGGTGGAGCCCGACCACGCTGAGAGGATAAGAGGGGTCCATGTAGGGGACCTCGGGGCTGTTGTGTGGAGTGGGATCCCTGTCGTGTGGCTGAAGTCTTCGGCACCATTATTCTCGTCATCGTCTCCGTCTTCACCATCTCGGGGCTTCACCAGTCAGGCAGCCTACCAACTGTCCTGACTGAGTAATGTCACCGACAATAGACTGACTAATTATAAAGTGTTAACCCCGATGGTGCTTGTTAATAAAGAAGTGCCTCCAACTCTTATCTTCTCCGAGTAAGTCACTACACATGCAATTAGATTGCTTTTAGGAACGTTCATATTTGGCGTGATACATTTAATAATGCAAAATAATAATATATACATGTTACATGTGTGCACTATGAACATGAGAAAAGGAAAGTCACCAACATTTATTGCATTCGTGTTTACAATACAAAGACATTCCCCAGTGTAGCCTTAACTGGCTGTTGGCACAAGTGCTGTTAGCGTGTAGCACCTATGACGTTTGCACAAGGGGGGTGGTTTTGGCTAGTACCACACCCGGGAACCTGTGCCTCCCCAGTGCTGCTGTGTACAAATCGCACTGGGTACTCGTTTAAGGCTGAGTTGGCCTCAGTGAGGAGCAGGACCAGTTTAGAAAATCACGATTGTTGTTAACCATCGTCCGGGAATCAAACTCGGGATGCAAGGTGCGTAGGGCAGTGTGATACCCACTACAAAGATAAAGACAAATATCCCCCTATACCTTGAACAGGCTGTTGGGGGAAGTGCTGTTAGCGGGCACCTAATGGAGGCCTGCACAGAACATGGGGTGGGTGGCCAGCACCATGCTTGGCTGCCTTTGGCTCCATAGTGGCGATGTTTTTACACAGCCGACCAGATACTCATTTGAGGCTGAGTCGACCTCGGGGAGGCCCAGGACTGGTTCAGATAATGGTCACTGGTGTTGGCCGTCAGTGAGAATCGAACTCTGGTCACCGGACTCGTAGTGCAGTGAGATAACTGGTACACTACCGCTCCCCACTACACTACCACACAAATACACACTTTAACACCATACAGAAACCTGATTTGGTGTTTCAACTTGTGGCTTTGCTAGCTTATTTGCAAAACTTTAACAGCAATATAAATTATGCTAACTTTAAATGTGATGACACCAATTTGCAACCCTAGAAGTCCTAAAATGTGCAAAGTCCATTCTGTAAATACTGTAATAATAATCCAAAGCACTTTAATAAAGTCTGAGAACCATATATAATCCCCACATTAATTGTTAAATGTTTAATAATCCTGTAAAGAAGTTTGCTAATTCACATTGAGTACAAATTTCGCTGCTAAGCATAATTTAACAAGTGGATATCAAAAACAAATTGAAATCCTAACTTTGGTACCTTAAAACATATTGTCACTTTTCCAAAACAATCATGAATTTGCATTAATGTGAACGTGAGTGGTTATATGCGCATTAATTTGCGGAAACTTTCGTGACTGCTGTTCATAATTAAAACTTCAGAGAATTGCAAGTGATGCTTGGGGCGATATTAAATGTTCAGGAACAATTACTCAAGGTCGCGAAGCATTAGAGCAAGAAATTTAAGATTGTCACCATCTGTTGTGCTGGCTCACGCAGTGTTTCCTTGGAGGTATATTCCACTAAGCCACTTTCGAAATGCGATTCTTTTTTCTATTATCTTATAAAACCAAGTGTGCTATGTTGTGTACGTGCAGATGGGGGAGCTGTGGAAGAGCGCTCGGCATGCAATCGTTATGCACATTATATTTATTTACTTCCCCGTGGGAATGAATAGAATGGGTGTAATCACCTTGTGGGAAGTCAACTGCGGTTCTTAAATTGGGAGACTACACCCTTACCATAGCAGTGTAGAAGTTCCATCACTGGCTAAGGACCAGCAACAGAGATGAACGCCACCCAACACTTGTTTGAGCAGGGGGACATTTTGACTTTTTATGTTGTGCTCACATCTGCCTTTGTGTGCACTGTATCGTGATGCCAGTGACCTCAATTTGATTACTAGGCACGGATAACATTATTGGCAAGTGGTATCTGAACTTGTCTTGGCCTTCCTCTAGGTTGAGTCAGCGTTAAATAAGTATTTGGTTCAGTTTTTAAAAACGTCCCTGTGAGGGAGAGATCAGAATGGGAATATTTATATGTAGTGGATGAATCTGATGAGCTATACATATATTTTTCACAGATGTCCAGTAGGGGAGGGTCAGAAAGTTACAACAAACAATACAAAAACACAATACGAGTCCGAAGACATGGTTGACCACACTATTCCTCGGTATGGTGTTGACCTTACTAGGTGCTTGCTAACTGCACTTGCCCCAATGGCATATAGGACTGAACAGGGGGTCTTTGTCTGCATGTGTGTTGGTG
This sequence comes from Entosphenus tridentatus, assembly GCA_014621495.2. Lineage (NCBI taxonomy): Eukaryota > Metazoa > Chordata > Hyperoartia > Petromyzontiformes > Petromyzontidae > Entosphenus > Entosphenus tridentatus. Next base: position 8,828,304 of record CM025660.2, on the reverse strand, counting down.
TACATGTGTGAATTTGCTTATTTGTTACAGATATCTGATGATAGGTGTTGGTGACACCCCATAGTTCCTTAATTTGCTAGTAATCTAATATTGTGTTACATTAAATTCTATAATGCATTAAAATCAAACCTGTGACTCATAAGCAATCACTTGCTTTTTAATCTTCTTTACTTTTCACACCGCCTTCTGGATAGACACCGAAGATGAAATATAGATTCACTGTTTTAACAGGAAATATTTTTGGTAATTCTAATTCCCACCTTGTGCCCGAGGCTCAATTAATGAGACAACCATGCAGGTTTAGGTCGTAAAGGTACGTGCGATAGCTTCACAAGGAGCACAAATTTTACTCATATATGCACAGTTACATGACATGCATGTGTGCATACGCAACTCATCAACGTGTGAATTTGGCTATTTCAAATGCACCAATTAAACACGGACGTCTTGCCCATGCTACATGCTCGCTCTGCACTGAGTAGCCATCTGCTATAAATGCAATCATTCGACAGGGCTTGAACATATATATATATATCACTAACTAATCATGGCGAAATTCCTTAAATGTGACTAGGCATGACCATGTGTTAAACCTTGTTTGAAGGCAAGTGGGTTCCTTTGCCATCGGGGGCATCTGATAGATGACAGAGACATTTCTACATCATTGTCCCACATCCATCATATGTTGTGGAATAGTAACCACTTCAACCTGAGAAATGTGCAGGTCAACCATGGTGCCTACCAAGGGACTTAGGTTGTATGCCCAGTCAGGTCACCATACTACTGTGTAATCTATTTAACCATCTCCAATGCCTGGGAGGTGTCTTGTGGAGAACTGATGGAGGGAAATAGGTCGTCTTATGGGTCTGCACCGACGAACCCAATTTATGGTTCATATCCAACGATTCAGCAGTAGATATCATATCTGGCTGGGGTGGGAAGGTATACTAGCACTGACTACACAGTCGGAAAGTTGCAATTTAAAATGTCTATCAGAGGTTGACTAAAAGCAATGATTTCTTCAGGGTGGATAAGTCAAGAGTGGTTGTCATATGGAAAATATTTTCTCAGCCATGGGAATGTGGAATTTCTAATGCTTGTATAGGCCACCAATTGAGGTGAGCACCACCCCCCACACCGAGTGAAGCAAGGAGATACTTTAGTTTTTTCTGTGTGCCACCAAAAAGCATGCTTTCCTGAGCACAGATTTTGTGTCACGGTAGTGTAGCGGTTAGCGCACTGTGTTACGAACCCAGAAACCCGCGTTCGATTCCCCCCTCACGGCCAACATCAGTGACTATTATCTGATCTGGTCTTGGGCTTCCCCTAGGTCAACTCAGCCTCAATTGATACTTGGTGCAGTGTGTAAACATTACCACTGGGGAGACAAAGGCGGCCGGGCATGGTGCCGGCTGCCTATCCCCTCATGTGCCATGGCAGCCTTCATAGGTGCTCGCTAACAGCACTTACCCCAGCAGTCTCTGAAGAGGATGTCTTTGTGTATGCATGTGGGCATATACATATAACATTTCCTTTGGCTAAATTTGGATGAATGTATTTTTATAGCACTGAGTCTGCAATGGTCAGGACATTTGTTTACGTATTTTACAGGTCTGTACGTTTTTAATTTTCAGCGTGTTTTTCCAACCCCTTATGGAATGTTTTTCTGGATTATTCTACACAAGCAATTTTCTTCTCAATGTGACTTCATGAAAGTGATTAAAACACACGCAAAATACGAAACCAGTTGAGCACCATTATATCTTGCGACAATGAGTCCATTCCACATCAGTATTCTGCACAAGCAATGTGCAAGCTTTGAAATTATACAAAAATACAACGGAGATTTTGTTTCCGTGTGGATCAATTACATCGATAATGTTGGTAACAAATTGCATTTAATAACGCCACACTGGCTGGATGAGATGGGCGCATATTGTGAGGAGGCTGCGCGTGGTGGATTGTTTTAGAATGAGAGTGTGCATTCATGGCAGAGTAGGCTTCTGATTCAGCTCTTTGAAGGCAGCATTTATGGATCATATGGAGAAGATCAGTAGATGCTGGAGTATTCAAACCTGCCAGGCTACAAGGTTGCCTGTAGATAGCAATGCAGCAAGTCAGATGCCGACATGTGTATACCATTGTTTGAGTGTTATCTCCTCGCATCCATGTGGGCTTTATTTAATAGGTACTGTGGTTAACGCCAGTATGCAAACACCTGTTAAAATGGCAATTGCATTTCTTTTTTTAAAAACGTAGCTTTCTGATAAAAGTTATGAAACTCGGTATTATTATTAGTATTATGAATCAGTCGCACAATTCATGAATATTCACATCCTTAATTGAACAAAGAGCAAGTGTTTTTTTTTTTACAGAAATGTAAATAGTTTTTAATATTCACGTGAAATAGCGGCATAGTACATACCACTGCGCTATGAACCTGGAAACCTGAGTTAGACTCCTGGCCATGGACAACATCAGTTGCAGGGAACACCACCTCCCCCTTCCCCATAAACCAACCCACAACATCTAGAGTAGTGAAGTATAGGGTTCCCTCGTTATTTGCGAAGGATACATTCCGTAGATTCTCGTGAATGGGAAATTTTGCAGATAATGATTTTGGCCTACGAAAACCTGTTGGGTCTTTTTATTATGAATTACCTGACATAGAATTGGTCACTTAGCAGCATAGTGCTTGTTGTTGGCAGGGAAGGGGATCTTCAGTTACAGCAGCCCTGACTGATAGCAGGTCACGTGATAGACCAGATAGAAGGATGTAGGGGAAAGGTTACAGAAGGGGTATGTGGGGGAAGCCCAGTAACTCGCTAGTAGGTTCTAGATAGGGGGCATGGCCGGGGCGGAGCGAGGCCACGCTGAGAGGATAAAAGGGAGCCCGGAGCGAAAGCTCGGGGCTGTCGTTTGGAGTGGGATCCCGTCGTGCTGCTGGAGTCTTCGTCGCCATCTCCGTCTTTACCATCTCGGCGTTCATCAGTCCAGGCAGTCTGCCAGCTGTCCTAATTGGGAGCTGAAGTTACTGAGTTTGAACTGTTAAGGCTTTTAATAAAGAGAGTGCCTCCAACTCTTAGTGTCTCTGAGTCAGTCACTACATTTGAAGTAAAAAATGTTAAGGAATTATTCAGTATGTCCAAGTCGGCCAAGAAGAAGACTCCAACTATTGTGTCCTTGGGTGAAGAGGAGGACGGGGATGTTATCTCCCCGACAGCCCCGGAATCGAGGACCCCGGAGATTGGTCATGAGGCAGCGATCCCTGCGGAGAAACGTGAGAGGGATGTCGACTCCTCGCTGCTGCCAACAGGAGAAGGATGGCGCAAGCGCAACGCACGTCTCCCAGACTTGCTCTCTGCTGCAGCGGAGCTGGTTGCCCAGCTCAGTGTTGCTGCGCCTGCCGAGGATGCTGCAGCATGGGGGCACCGGGCAGGCAGCTTGACCGTCGCCATCGGCCAAGCATGGGAATTGGTGGAGCTCCAGCCCGCGAAAGCGCCCGCCATTTTGCCCGCCGTGAGCGGGTCGCCAAATTCGGCCACCATTTTGTCAACTGGGCGGGAAACGCTTCCCGCCAAATTCGACTTGCCGTCGGCATCTCGTCTGGAGGTGCCTTCTCTCCAAAAGCAGCTGCCCTTCGTCAGGGATATTTGTGGCTGCGGGGGGAGACTGGATGGCTTTTCAGCGCCGTTTCGCCGCTGCTTGCGCCCTCGCGGGATGGTCCAATGAGGAGGCACTGCGGGCTCTCCCCACCACCTTGGACGATAACTCCTTGGTGGCATTCGATGCCATCCCCACAGCGGTCAGAGTGACGCTGTCTCAAGCTTGTGCCCAGATGGCTGCCATTTTCGACCCGCCATCCAACGCTCATCGTAAATTTGTGCTGCGGAGATGGAGGGAGACTTAGACACCCCTCGCCTTTCACAGCGCGCTGCTGTAATTGGTCCACGCCGCAATATCCGCGGATAGAGAAAACGGTGCTGGACTCTCCGGCGCTGGAGAGATTGCTTTCGCTGGTCCAGGAGATGGGCGTCTCTCTGCCTGCCACGAAGGAGGACGACTTGACATCGTTGAAGGTAGCCCGATGCATCGAAGCCCATTTCAATTTACAGCAGTGGCCTGGAGTGGCCGCCTACACGGAGTTCTCGGAGAACGAGGACAAGCCAGAGCGTCAGGAGCCTGTCCAAGCCTGCGATTTGTTCGTCAGGAGCCTGCACGGGAAGGATGGCGAGGGACGATGACGGGAGGGACAACGATGAAGCGGGACCAACCCTCCAATGTGGAGGTCCCCGTTCACTTGCTTTAAGTGTGGCCTGCGGGGCCACATCTCCAAGGGATGCCGCGCCGACCCTGGATCATTCTCCTCGCCTTTGCCGTCTCCCACCCTGTCAACTTCCACTTCCCCGGGCCCACAGGATCCCAACGCTTGACACCAATGGACCCACTGACGGCACCATCCACAGACGGATTGAGGACGACGGAATGGTTATCATCTCCTTATCCTTTGTCTTCTTCTCAGGAGGGGCTGCACCCATTAGGCTATTTACATATCATCCCAGGGGTCCCCAGGAAGCTTTTTCTTGTCTTGCCTGGGGACCCGGTGACTAGGACCCACTATAAAACCATTAGATTTCGATAGCCCACCCCTTCTTGTTGTTGACCAAATTATTTCCGATGCCGTCTGGTGGGTGGCTGCAGACGCGAGCTGAGTTGACCTGGGGTCCTTCCTGATGCTCGTGGGCTGCGGCACACTGATGGTCATCAGACATTGTTCATTCCCTGGGGTCCGGGTTCATTACTATGGGTTCTTATCGGTAATTTTAATTATCCCAGTTGGGTTTGTATTATTCTTATTGTTTCCACTATGTGGAGGATGGAGGTCAGCCGGGATGGCTGATTTTTTACGGGGGGGGGGAGGGTGTGATGTAGTGGTGTAGAATAGTTCACATAGCAGCATAGTGCTTGTTGCTGGTAGGGAATGGGATCTGCAGTTACAGCAGCCCTGACTGACAGCAGGTCATGTGATAGACCAGAGAGAAAGATGCAGGGGAAAGGTTACAGAAGGGGCAACTGGGGGAAGCTCGGGAACCCGTTAATAGATTCTAGAGAGGGGGAGTGGCCAGGATGGAGCAAATCCACGTTGGGGCATAAGAGGGAGCCCGGAGCTTGAGCTTGGGCCTGTCGTTTGGAGTGGGATCCCGTCATGTTATCACTTTAACTCAGCACTTTTCTCGCATCACATTTTCTCTCATCATTTTATCTCACACTGTATCCCTCTCTTTTTCTCGATGCAGTCGTTGAAGAGTTCTAGATCAGATTAATAGACAGCAAATATCACAGATAGCAAGTTTGTGACTAACGAGGGAATACTGTACAGTAAAAAAGAATGCTTAACATGGCGTTGTGAGTAGGCCTCGGCAAGGTAAGGTAAATTACCCTTTTTACCGGGTAAAAGGGTAAAGGTGTCGACATGCCAAGGAGTAAGGTAAAGGGTAGGTAAAAGGTAGTTCGGAAGAATTACCCGGTAGGGTAAAGGTAGCGTGACGTATTACCCGGTAAATACGGTACCTTGTTTACCGCTAAAAGCGCAGTCCGTGGCCTCCATTTCATAAGTAATATTTTTAAAAACTTTTTTAAAAACATGCTTTTATGAAATGTCCCGTACTAGTAATGGAAGAACTCCACGACTCCAGGAAGTGGGCCCAAAGTTTGCCATAACGTGAGGGACCATGGGCAATTACAGCCAACGTCAGTTGAGCGTGGACAATTAGAGCCAAGCCGAAACACAACATATAAAAAACATGTTTTAAAATGTGTTTATTTATGATAGAATATAGTGTTGTCATCAGTATGACATAAGTATACCAAGTTTGCAGTCTATACCACATTGGAAGTTGGTTAAAATTGAGTTACAAGATTTGAGGATACGATAATGACAACAACGACAACAAGCGTGTAAAATTGTAATCGAGAGTATTATATATTAATGAAGCACTCTACCTCGCATTTACCGTTATAAACCTTGTTCATGTGTAGTTCCCTAGTAATTACCCTGTAATTGGGTAATTTGTATGGGGTAAGGGTAAAAGGTAGGGTAAAAGGTAGGCTCGTTGCTTTTTACCTTTTATTTTACCTGCTAAAGGGTAAAAGGTAGGGTAGAGTGATTGTATTGTGGTAAGGTAAAAGGTAAGATAAAGGTAGGCTCGTTGTTTTTACCTTTTAACTTTTACCTTACCTTGTCGAGGCCTAGTTGTGAGGTAGTGAATTGACAAAGGGCTCTTATTTCTTCGTCACTACTTCGCAGCGTCATTAACATCAACTCCAAAGCAGATGACCCTCTTTGGTAATTCTCAGCAAAATGATCAGCCACATACGGTGCCTACTGCATTTGAGAATTTCAAAGGACCGTACCATTGAGTTGTACCATCGACTTAAATATAACTGGTGACATTTGCGTCCGCGCCCTTTCAACGTGGCTTTGCTCCATGCAGGAAGTGAGCGTGTATTGGCCTTGTTTATTTTCTAAATATCTTTTGTGATACTGCATTGACAGCAGTGTGAGAGCACAAATAATAAATAAATAGATATACATCAACACATACATCCATAGCAGAGCATCTCTCTGCTATGAAGAAGGGACATTGCCCGAAATGTCACCTGTTATATATTTGTTCCCTTTTAGCGCAATGTTAATGACGAATGTGTTGAGTTTTTTTGTTAGTGTGCTGGTGCATTCCCATGTGCAACGGTGGCTCTACAAAATCGCCATCAAATTCATACCATGGAATGTAAATTTGGATTCGTATAGCGTTTCAATGTAATCACATCTCAACACGCTATGCAGAGACAGTGGGCATTGTGATTTCATACCTAGACGCAAAATAACGTCAATTAGATATATTTGTGAAATGTGACAATTACAACCCCACCTGTGCTCTTGATTGCTGATCCAAGACTAAGTACTTAACACCGACACACTGTGGTTATTTCGCTAGGCAGTGGTGGTGCACACCTGGAAATCTGGCACTGTGCAAGTGTGGGTTGATGGATCGCACAAATGCTGTGAAACTTCATTCCCAAGGGCGTCAAGGTTCCCACAGAGAAGGGAGTATGGTGCATGCGGACTCCACCTGTTTTGTCTGTATGGGATAGCGTTGCCCCCTCAGATGTGTGGGTTTTGTCCAGCTGCTCTGGTTTCCTTCTCGCATGCAAACACTAATTAATGAATGAATTACACCTTAATATATAGAGTACTGCAAAGCCGGGGCGGGGGGGGGGATTGGCACCGGCTTACCAACTGGTTGCCTTATAATGATTGTCATCATAATCAGGTTAAATGCTTACAATGTAAACTGCAGTACAGATCTGCGTCTTTAAGCTAGTGGAAGTAAGGGTGGCTAAGTAACTCAAGTGTCATAGTAACATCTCATTTACACTGGAAAGTATACCGCTGATGGAAATTCCACATTTCTCTGGTGAGGCCATTCTATCCATATGATGACCAATATCGACTTCCAAAAAAGTTAAACCCTGATTTAAAAATTTAGAGTTTCGAGATAGTGCGGCTTACCTTTTAATAAGGGAATTTTATTTTTATTTGTAGAAGTATTTTTGTGCGTTGTCTTAAAATGATCCCAAACACCTGCAGATTGGTTCTCACCTTGACGGTACACATCGAATGTATGTGCAGTTTTTACAACCCATACTTAATTCCAGATTAATGGAGAACTTTGAGATTCATCCTTTCTTTATAAGTTACTGCTTTAGATGATGATGATAGTCTGTTCAAATGTATCCACTTTTTGAACTCACATTTATTTTTTTCATGAGACTTCACTTGTTCTTCATTGCTATAACACCATTTATAATGTGATGTTTTACCACATCTGGCAGCATAATTTAAATAATGTCTTTATAAATCACTCTCACATTTTCTTTGCCATGGAAGAAATCCTGGGACTTTTCTGACCAACCTAGCCATAATTTGAGCGTATTCTTAGCTACCTGCTTGTTGAAAAATGCAGTCAGAAACATCCCATGTTCAGCCAGTTTGATGGCTTCAACTAATTTGCCCAAAGATATAACAAAAACATGTCCCAAATGGTGGGATGAATAATTAATTTGCCATATACTCCACTGATACAATCAGTATCCATCTACACACTAAAGCCGGGTGTTGACATGCTCATTAAAACACAATATATTGGAGTTATGCATAAGCACCGAGGGCTTTATTTTAAGACATCCCAAGTCAAGGAGGTTAATAACGCTCATTACATTGGCACACCTGCAAAGAAAACAGTTTAATGTTTTGCGTATTTCACTAGGATGCCGCGCTTATAATTTTCAGTTCTTATTAATGTGAAATATATTGCCCATGTTATCAGGCAGCATGGCCAGTGTCCGAATTTCAATGGCATCATAAAGGATCATGTAAATATGTATTCACACTGGATTACTTAACACACCTAACATAAAGTAATTTGCCATCTTAGTCCCACTTAAGTCATGTCATAGGGTATACAGTCAACCGCCTTCAATGTTCATTAGGCTGAACTTTCTTGTGGCACGTAAATGGGAGTAAACTGGCATCCAATCAGGTTTAAGATGGAGATACATTGGGCAGACCAAGGACTCTGAGGCAGTTGTCACATACCACATCACCCTCACGTAAAAAAAAAAACTTAAACTTTTATATTTTTAAACAGGTAAGGCCCAATGGGATATTTCGATATTTTCATAAGCAACCTGGCTGCAAATGACAGCTCAACGAAGTTGCTTATCACGTGGAAAATTCCAGCAGCCAAATACTCTACACGCATATTTCTGAATGTGGAGGGAAAAACCGGAGGACTGGGAGAAAAATCTACGAGACCACAGGGAGAGAGGCAAGCAATCTCCAAATGTACAGGCGTCACTGTCATAATCGAATCCACAACCTCCTGTATACCAAGCAAGGTAGTTAACATCTCGCCACGGTGGCATCCATGTAGTGCCACTGTGGTGGCATTAACACATTTCATGTAATCTAAGGCATGTAGCATTAATTTATTACAAATCAGAAATGCAGTGTGAATCCCAGCTTCCCATTGTATCTATACCGGATATAAATTGTGCTGTTACAACCATGGTAGGCTTCTTAAACGATGTGATTAAACACAGTATGAGCAAGCGAACATCTGCCATACCTCTTAGGATGCACAGAGGCTGTGGCTCTGACTTCTGACAATACCTTGAGACGACTGAGAAGAGGCAAACTTTCCAAATAGTTGAGATTTATTTTAGCAGTGTGCAAACTATGGCACCACCACTCACACATGTAAACAAACACACACAACTAAACATATTTCCTGTATAGCTTTTGTATGTTTGCATGTTGAACTTCTGTCACACCATACATAGCCAACCGTGCTAATCGGAGGCGCAGGGGAAGGACAACAAACTTAATGGATTGGGCCAAGTGATGTTAGCGAGAACCTATGAAGGCTTTAGCAGCACACCAGGGGGTGGATGGTCAGCCCCACATTCAACCTCCTTTGTATCCCCAGTGCTGATTTATACACACCGCAACGGGATACTCATTTGAGGCTGAGTCGACCTAGAGGAAGTGCAGGACCATTTCAGATAATCGTCACTGATCTTGGTCATGAGTGGGAATTGAAAGGAGGTTGCCAGGTTCGCAGCGCAGTGCACTAATCACTTGCCCTCCCCAAGCACACATACACAAATGTGCACGTACACATGACTAAGCAATGCACTTACACAAAGTACACATGCGTTTCTACATGCACACAGGTTATATTATAGAAGATGGCCGGATCACTTCAGGTGCTATTCCCATGTCAGCATTGGATTGAGTCCGGCCCACTAAGTTCCTTGGTTCAAATCCATACCTAAATGTTGTATATTCTTTGGTTCTTTCGGTAAAATCACGTAGATAGAAAATAAAATAAAAATAATAAATTATGCTAATTAAATAAACATACAATTTTTTTTACATTTGACTCATTACGTTTCGATCACAACACAAGCGGTCATCAGGCGGAGAGAAAAGGGGGGCATGCTTCCAACTGAAACTGTTTATAAAGGCTTGAAATGGGTGCAGCCCAAGTGTCAGAAGGAGTGGGGGACAAGAGCCGCGGAGCAGCATGAATGGACGAGCCAAAACTGTAAGTGGGCGGGGCACAAGAGCCGTGGAGTCAGCGCTGAGCGGCGAGCGGCGCAGTTCAAGTGTGTCAGCAGCATGGGCGGGGCAGCTAATGCTAATGTAATGCGAGCGTAAGCGGGGTTCGCTGCTGGCCTTTGGGCCAATCATACGGGCCGGGGTATTGGGGGCGGAGCCAGTATGGGGGCATATGTGAAGGTCCCTGCTCACCTCGGGTCCAATCGGAAGCGAGGTGAGTGAGGGCGGAACCTAGGGGCGGAGCCAGCGGGGCGTGATGCGGAGGTCAGATCTAGAAGGTTCGGAAGGGCATGGTGTGAAGGAGGAGACAGGGTCACGTGGTGAAGGGGATATAGGTGGGAGCCCGGAAGGGCTCCGGGTCAGTCGGTGGAGTAAAGGGCGGGACCACGTTGGGTGGCCGGAGAGAATCCGCGCCATCAGCCACGTGGCCGCAGGAGCTTCAGCACACCGTCGGCCAGCGGTGTGCGGAGCGGGGGGAGCGCAAAAGACTGACGGAAGAGCGCGTGCAGGGCGCGTCGCGAGGAGCAGTTGGTCCGGTGTCGGGACCAGCAGGGTGCGGGTGTTAACCCGAATAAAGAGTGACGGAGACCAAGCAGTGCATGGCGAAGTCCTTTATTACACTAATGCAGGAGAAGACAAAGGGGGAGAGAGATGGGGCAGAGTTAGGAGGAGAAAGAGGGGGCCGAGAGAGGGGGCAGAGACGGGGAGAGAGAAGGTGCAGAGATAGGTGTAGAGAGAGGGGGAGAGACGGGTGAGAGGAGGCAGAGATAGGGGGAGAGAAGGGGGGCAGAGACAGGGGGCAGAGATAGGGGAGAGAGGGTTAGTGATAGGGGGAGAGAGAGGGGGTATGGAAGGCATTGCACCTAGCTCCACACATCCACACTTCTGACGAAGGTTGACAAGAAATTACAAATCAAGTCATGACTCAAAGTGATTGATGACATCTTTCCAATGATTGCTGAGTTCATAACTGTCTTCTCGGTTGAAATTGTGTCTGTGTCTATATATGTGGATGGCTTCATGAACGAATCTTTTTTTACTTAAAACGTTCGTGACTGCAGGAATTCATATTTTTGGTTCTTTCAGCAAAGTCACGTAGACATAAAATAAAAATGTAAAATAATAAAATAAAATTTAAAGTAAAAATAGTATTATTTTCAATTTATTACTATTTTACATGCATTATTTGTATATTTTTTTCTATTTACGTGACTTCACCAAAAGAACCAAGAATATAAACGAATCTTTGTTGATAGCCAGTAGGCTTGCAAAGTACCATTGTTTTAGGGAAATAAATTTCGCGTGAGCCAGCCGCATTAAAATAATGATCAGCTATGGCAGAAGTATTGGGCCTACTGTGTTTCAAATCTGCCTTATGTTCACAAACACAGTCCAAGACATGTCGCCTAGTTTCCCCAATGTAACTGCTGCCGCAGATACAGCTTAATTTGTAGATACCGGGATAATTTATGTCAGGAATCTTGTCATTCACATATGAGATACGATCACGAATTTTATGTACGGTGTTAAATGGGACCTGGATCTTGTGTTTGTTCATGATTTTGGAAATATTTTTGGTTACTTCTGCTATTTATGACAAGATGATGGTTTTGATTGGATCTTCAGATGTATCCTTCCTCACAGTTGGGGTGATGGCTTTGCGAATTGTGTAGTCAGAATATCCATTCTACTTGAGAGCTTGGCTTACGTCTGAGTTCACTGGTTAGGTGTTGATTTGAAGCTTTCGTGACTGCAGGAATTACTCTTTGGTTGTTTTGGTAAAGTCACGTAGAAAGAAAATAAATATAATAATAGAGTACAACGTTTCAATTGCAACACAAGCCACCGTCATCAGGTAGAACTACATTTGAGAGCGAGACAAAACATAGACACAGAGACACACAGACAGACACACAAGCAGAGAGAGACAGACAGAGAGACAACATAAACACACAGAGACCCAATGCCTCTGTGTCGAGGCCTTAAATAAAGAGAGAGGGGGGTGGGTGCAGAGAGAGAGAGAGGTGGGTCTGCTGGGGCAGCTGCTGGAGCAGAGAAATTAGCATGTCAATGAATCCACCCCGAAGCGACCGAGGGAAATAGTTTCCCCAATATAACTACTGCCGCAGACACAGCTTAGTTTGTAGACACCGGGGTATTGCATGTCAGGCATCACATCCTTCACAGATGGGATCAGATCACGAATTTTATGTACTATGTTAAATCGAACCTGGATCTTGTGTTTGCTCATGATATTGGAAATCTTTTTAGTGACCCTTGCTATGTATGGCAAGGTGATGGTTTTGATTGGGTCCTCAGATAGTTCTTTCCCAACGGTTGGGGTGATAGCTTTGCTGATTGTGTCGTATGAATAGCCATTCATCTTCAGAGCTTGGTGTACGTGTTCCAGTTCACTGGCTAGGTGGTGATGGTCGGAAATACGAGCTCTATGGTTTAGAGTTTTGATGAGGGAATTCTTCTGGGATGGATGGCGGTGGGAGTCAGGATTTAGGTAGGCATCCGTATGGGTGGCTCTCCTGTAGACAGTGTCCCATTGAGCCATCTGGTCTCTTTTCGATGAAAACATCCGAGAATGGTGAATTTAATTGCTGGGTGTATGGAATTGATGTGGTTGAGGAATTGGTTCAGAGCTGGTAGGGTCTTGCAACAAATATCTGGCAAGGTAAATTATCATATGCCCACATGCTGCGTAAGTGACAGAGCAAATCACTCTCGACAAATCGCATGATGGACTGCTCCCATACATATATTTTGTCAATCAAATGGAAATTACATGTTTTTGTTATATCGACTCCGGGGTAGCGCCCCAATGCTCCATGATCTTTTGATCATTTCAGAACTCTTTAACCTCATGACCTGGCTCTGATAACACAATAATTAATAATGCAAAAATCCAAATTGTAATAAAGCACATCTTTCTAGGTTCTAATTGCAAATATAATAGAAAGTTATATTGAGTTATTTTTATTTGGAGCCACTCTATAATTCATAGGAACCTAATGAATGCTGCCAAAGTTAAAGCAAACATATTCATGACATTGTCATGCGTGGCTATTATATGCTGATGTTGTGAACACGGTGTTTTATTTAAAAGATTTGTTATTCAGTATAATATGCTCGATAATTAAAGATGCATATTTCTCTAAGAAAGATTACACATAATTGTTATTGCATTCAAGATATTTAACGTAAATAATATTGAACATAATTGGCCAAGTACTATGTAGTTAAATTGTGAGTTTGAATCTCCATTTCCAGGCAAAATGCATCCAATAAACCTTCCAGGGTGAAAAAAATCACTGCCTATTACGGCAACTCATCTTCCTTGCTCCCACTAAAGGAATGTAGAATTTCCACCTCTGGGTCAGGGCTACGAAGAGAAGACTGGAAGCTCCTCATGATCGTTTGAGCGAGAAACTGCCGTGGCATCTCTTTGTAAATACAGGTTCTTGATGTGTGGCAGCTCCCTATGTATGGGGGAGTTTGTGCCAGATATTTTATTGACCTGCTGTGAATTTTCTCCAGGACTCTGGGGTTAAGACTCATGCTAATTACCAAATAACACCACAGGATATTTCGTGTCTGGCAGAATGGACAACGCTACCATTCAATGAATGTCCAGACTGGAGGATGCCCACTCTACCAGGACAGTTACACAAAGCATCATCCTTGGCATTGGTTGAGTTTTGGCCAATAGCGAAAAGTTCCCCAGAAACGGAAACAAATAGGTTGCAATACAATTCAACTGCAATTCCATTTTGGAGTCTGCAATATTTTATGCATAAGTGTAATAAACGACTTCCATGACGACTGTTGACTGGTGTCTTTTTATTATCTCTCGGGGTCATTTCCCTCTCTCTACTGCTGTTGATGAGCCGTTCTCTGGCCACTGTCGTGGCATGCCTCTCTCTCCAATCCTACCACTGGCTGCGGCACACCAGGAGGAGAGGCTGCTTCGCTGGGAGTCCACCACCACGTGGTCATCGGTGAGGAGAGGTTGAGCGGCGATGCAGTCCGGACCCGAGGCTTCCCACACCGACGACGGGTCCCCTCCGGCTACGCCCCCTCATGAAACTCTCTCGAAGGTTCCCGTACATTCCCTCTAGCTCCGCCCATTACCTTTGGCCTAGAGGGAATCCCCGCTTCGGATTGGATACCGATTACCCAGCGGTGGCCATGCAGATACCCCTTGTCACCCCCTAGGTGGCGCTCTCTCATTCCATCACCCCCCCTCCCCCCGTGATGAAAATACTAGCCGTCCCAGCTTGGAATGAATGTGGCATGAGTAATGGAGAGGCGCGACGTAAAACTCCCTGGTAATGAGCACAGGTCCATAACCAAGAAGGATGAATGCAATAATAATAATGGGCGGCAAGAGTAAGGAAGTAAAAGGCGAATCCCCAACATAGGAAGAGGAACAACACGTGGCAACATTAACAAAATCGAGGTGTTTTAGAACTAGTCCGCGACGCCGGACCATCCACGGCAGCCGTGTCCAGCTCTGCATCGGTTGGCTCAACAGGAAGCAGGGCAGTCATCGGAAGAGTGGAAGAGTCCATCGCAATAGGGCTGAACCGGACAAAGCCATCGTCCGCGATGGCAGTCAAAGGCTCGGATGCTGTGGGCGGCTAAACAGAGTCCCCCGGGGGATCATCCTGCAACCGCACGGCCTTCATTTCGTTGGACACGTCAGATCCCAGCAGACCAATTTTTGGGGATTACGAAGCAACACGGAGGAATGAACGGTTTCAACCGAGATGGATGGACAAACCAACGACGGCGTACACACTGTGGATGCTTAACCTCAACCACCTCAACAGGACCGTGTCACGGCTTGTCTAATTTGGGAAAGGTGCCGCCAGGCACTTGATGGACCATGGCATGTCACGGTCGGACCTGCGTACAAAGCGCTCATTGCGTGCCGGTGTTTTGGCGGTGTTAATTCTAGCCGCCTCCCGCGCCTCAGAAATCCAGTGCAGGGAGTCTCGAACATGGTCAGGCAGGGTCAGTTTAGCGCCTCCAACAGGCGTTCCCAATTGGGTATCTATAGACGGCACGTTCTCCCTTCCATACATAAGAAAAAATGGTGAAAATCCCGTTGAAGTGTGCGAAGCCATTCAATACGCGGCGAGCATGCTCGGCACATGTAAATCCCAATCGACCTGTTTCGCATTCACAGTTTGGCAGAGCATGACGGTCAAGGTTCGATTCAGATGCTCAACCATCCCATCAGTCTGAGGGTGGTATGGCGACGTTCTGATTTTTTTGGTGCCCAAAGCGTCGCAAACGTCGCGTAGCAATTTAGAGGAGAAATATCGACCTTGGTTCGTAAGCAATTGTTCCGGAGCACCCTTGTCCATAACATAACCATTCAAAAATGCATCTGCGATGGAGGTTGCTGATTGGTCAAGCAAAGGCCAAGACATCGGCCACCGAGAAAAATATTCCACTCCCACAAAAAGGTATTTGTTACCCCTGGGAGTGATCGGAAAGGGGCCCAGAATGTCGAGTGCCACTAACTCGTTGATGAGTGTAACTGAAATAGATTGCAGCGGCAGATGACACCTCTGCCGCGGCGGTTTCTGCCGAGCACAATCAGGGCAGGAATGAATAAGTTTAGAGACATGGGCCGTCATACTGGGCCACTAATAATCCCGTTGCAACATTAGCAAGGATTTTTTTAACACCTAGGTGCAACAATTTTTCTCCGTGCAACACATGAACCAAGCCATCACGGAGAGCAACGGGAACCACAATCCGCCATCAATCTACCATTTCCTCCCTCCACATCAAAAGGCCGTCATGAAAAGCCAATCGGCCACCTTCACCTGACGTAGAAGACTCATGTGTGTGTTCCGCCTGACGCCGCAAAGTCCCTAAGGAGTCATCCAGCAGCTGCTTGCGCACCCACACGGAGCGTGGCAGCTGCAATATGCTGTCGGCCGGCACATCCGCACCATGCATGGTCGATTTGTTCACCACGGACATGACAGTGAATGGCAGCGATGCGACAGGTGCGCAACGGCTCGTCCCAGAGGAACACGCGCAACGAGTCGCATGCAGCAGTCGCGACAGAGCATCCGCATTGCAATGCCGGGAACCCTTACGATAAATCACTTCGAACGAGAACTCCTGTAATATCTTGAGCTAACGAGACAGTTGGCCGGCTAGCTGTTCAACCTTCAAGGAGTATCGGAGAGCCGCATGATCAGTGCGGACGATTAATTTTCTGGCATAGAGGTAAGGCCTGTACTGTCGCACAAAATAAACAATGGCCAAAAGTTCCCTCCTCGTGACGCAATAGCGACCTTCCGCAGGGGAAAGGACACGGCTGCCGTATGCGACCACCTTCACACCATTTTTCGATTGAGACATGATGGCACCTATACCCGTATCGCTGTCGACGGTATCGAGGATAAATGGCAAGGCAAAATCGGGATATTCGAACGTGGGCGCATCGGACGAGCGACCGCGGAGGGCCACGAACGCCGCTTCCTCTTCAGGACCCCATCTGAATCTCAGATTTTTAGAAGTCAGCGCGTGCAAGGGTTTAGCGACCGTAGCAAAGTTTGGCACGAACCGACGGTAATACGACGCGAAGCAGACAAAACTGTGTACATCACCCACACACTTGGGGGTAGGCCAGTCGCGAAAACAAGCAGTATTTGTTGTGTCCATGGCGATGCCATTGGAACTAACAACGTGACCCAATAAATTGTGCAACAAGTGACGTTTTTTCAGTTAAAATTTCAGCTCAGCAGAGCGCATCCTCTCAAAACGGAGCGCAGGCATCGGAGGTGTTCATCGAACGTATGACTAAACACAATTATGTCATCCAAATAAATGAGGCACGTGTCCCACTGCAGGCCAGCCAAGACAAGCTCCATCAAGTGTTGGAAGGTAGCCGGAGCCGAATTCAAGCCCATCGGAAGGCAATTAAACTGAAAGAGTCCCTGAGGCGTGCGGAAAGCGGTTTTCGGTTTCAAAGAGTCATCCAGGGGTAATTGCCAAAACCCGCAAGGCAAATCGAGAGTGGAAAAATACCGCGCCCCAGACAAGGCATCAAGGGAGTCATCCATATGCGGGAGCGGATATGCATCGGCCACTGAAACTTTGTTCAATTTGTGGAAATCCACGCAAAATCTGAGGTTACCGTCTTTCTTTTTAACAAGCACAACCGGCGCGCCCCAAGGGTTATTAGACGGGGAAATAATATCAGCGGCAAGCACGCGTTCTTTCTCCCATGGAATCAACCGGTGCGAATTTTGACAAATAGGGCTGGCCACACCGGTATCAATGTGTTGAGACAAAAGCGACATGCATCCTAAATCGAAATCGTTCTTGCTGAAGACGTCTGAAAATTAACACAAAAGTGCACGCAACTTATTCCGTTGGTCGGAAGACAATGATGAATTCTCCTTACATAACTCCGCAATCCATCGATCGTCCGAAACAGAGGAAAAGTGAGTCGCCCCCACAAAGCGATGCGACTCAACCTTGTTGCGTTCCGTAAAGGCAGTGGTGGCCTGAGCCAACACTGTACCAGCGGGAACAACAACGACATCCGGACCCCCATTAAGAACCTGCAAAAACGGTGCCTGTTCGGAACGAACGATTGTCTGTGCACCGACAAGCGTCAGACCACGGATCGTGGCATTAGATGGGGTCAGGAGTACTCCAGCCACCGAATTATCGCACCAACACTCTTTACGATAACGCAGCGGCACCAACATTTGGGAACCCGGCGGAATCTCAACCGTGACATTGACCAGCGCCGCCACGATGGCGCACCTTGGTGAAAAGCGATGAAGGTAAAAAAAAAACTATTTGCGACCCGAGGGCATTTCCAAACAGCCCTAACCCACTAGAATTGTAACAGGCATCCTCCCAAGGAAATCAATACCCAACAAGCAGGGCAAGCCAACGACCTGGAAATCAGAACCGGGCCCGATGCAGCGACATCCCCGATCGCAATATGAGCGTCCACCTGACCGATGATGCCCATGCTACCACCATTAGCAGCAACACAAGTGTCAAAGGCCGAACGTACTTGCGAGTGAAAGATCAGATCAGAAATAATTGTAGCGGAAGCGCCCGTGTCCACTAAGACACCAACATTGATGCCCTGAATGAAGCCCGGCACCGCTGAAAATCCCGCAGCCGCCGCGACTTTGCGACGCACCATTTTTTTTCCATTGGGTTACCGTAGCAGGCCAGCCTTTAGCGACTATACCCGAACGCATAGCGGCAACACCCGAATCGCGATGTGAACGAATATGCCCCGCGTCATGAGATGCCTGAGGTGGCAAATTTGAACAGGTGTCCAACGTGTACCGACTCGCTTGTGGGGGATGATGTTGAGCTGTCGGAGAAGCAGCAGGAGCCGGAGCAGGAGGCGAAGTCGGCGAATGAGAGCAACCCCGGCAATCCCTTGCTAATTGGCCCAACCGGCCACACCTGAAGCAGGTTACGGCCGGCCGTCAAGCACCCCAGTCCTCATGCCTGCTGAACCTCCATCATGTAGAGTCACTCCGTCTCCGGTCCCATGGAGGTACCGCAGCAGTGAGATCACCCTCGGAAACCATGTCCTCCATCGGAATATCGACCAACCCTTAGGTTCCCCATCCTGACCAGGGTCACCCATCCATGCAGCCATCTGAGACCACCACTGCAGGCTCTCGTGCGCATGAAGGCATCTGGCGGCCCATCGGGATGTGTGCACATCGTGCCCACATGCGGGCAGAACCACCCTCATGTCCCGTGCCAAAGCCAACATACAGTCCATGACCAACGAGTCAAGGGCCTCTTGTGTAACATCGGGGTAGGCGGCCACAGCCAATGCCATAACAGCACTACGGTAGGCGAGGGGAGACTCTTGAGCTCCCCCGCCTCCATTGCATTAACTTTCGTTGAGTATCAGAGGGTGGTTTGTAGGCCTCAGCCATCTCGGCAGACACACTTTGTCACGTCTTCTGTTCAGGGGAAATCAATCTGAACACTGCAAGAGCATTGTCATCCAAGACGGTGGGCAAAGCGACCAACGCCTCCTCCTCCGACCAATGCACGGACCGGAACGCCACCTCGAACCTCCAAGTGAAGGCTCTCCAATCGCCGCCAGCAGCAACACATGATTTAACGTGCGGGAGGCATCGAGTGTGCTCGGCCCTATTTCGCCCAGCAGGAGCAGCGGCCCCCGCAGGTTGGTCACCACACGGCTCCTCCGAAATAGCAGGCTACGACCACGCCCTTGCTGGGCCGCCCAGGATGGCGGCGTCCTGCCGCATGGTCTCCGCAGTGTGCGTAATCACAGACGCCTCCTCAGCGCCTGCGACAGCGGCTGTCGTTTCCGCAGGGGGACCCTCCGAGACTCCAGACCCGAGCCTCTGCACGTCACCCCTCGGCAATACCTCCTGTGGGTGCCCGGTCACTGTAGACGATGCGACGAGTGACACCAGCTGGAGAAGCATCATCCTTAGTGAATCCAGCTGCTCTTCAACTATTATCCAGCTGTCTTCCACCCACTGTGGTGAAGGTGCCGCAGCCGTGCTGCCGGACTCTGGTGCGGTGACTTCACCAGCGATGGTTCCTGTGACCGGGACCAGAGATCCCAGGGTCGGTAGGTCCTGGGTCACTGCCTCATCATCATCTGAAGACGCAACAGGTGGGTTCTTCTTCTTGAGATGCTTAGACATCTTACTTTCTGTTGAATATATTCGTCTCTAGAAGGACCACTTCTGACTCCAATGTAATAAACGACTTCCACGACGACTGTTGATTGGTGTCTTTTTATTAATATAACTTCTCCACAGCTCTGCTCTCTCACTTTATCTGGGTAAGTTTCATCTTTCTTTCTACTGGCGTTGACGAGTCATTCTCTGGCCACTGTTGTGGCACGCCTCTCTATCTCTCCGATCCCGCCGCTGGCTGTGGCGTGCCAGGAGGAGAGGCTGCTTCGCAGGGAGTCCGCCACGTGGTCGTCGGCGAGGAGAAGTTGAGCGGCGATGCAGTCCGGACCCGAGGCTTCCCACACCGACTACGGGGTCCCCTCCTCGTTTTGTCGGAGCAAAGCTCTGCCTCCAGCCACGCCCCCTCGTGGAACCCTCTCGATGGTTCCTGCACATTCACTCTACGTCTGCCCGGAATCCACGCTTGGGATTGGATACCCATTATGCAGCGGTGGCCATACAGATACCCCTTGTCACCCCCTAAGTGGCGCTCTCTCATTACGTAAGTAACCCCAGATAAAAGGCATACGATTCGAATTTCCCAAATCTTCTTTCGGATTCATTAATAGCAGCAGATTGAAGATGTAATTTTAGATTTGTTATCTGCTCAATGTTCTGTTCAGAAGTCGAGTGGATCTCGTCCATTCCTCATTTAAAGTAGTGTTGAAAGCAGCAGCGGCAGAGTATTTACAATATGGTCGATGGTTTGGAATTCGTGGCCGAACTCGCAGGCCGCGGAATCTTTGACGAGATACTTGTGCATCAGATTGCCACGTTGTCTATTCCCGTTCCTCATTCTGTTGATGATTAGCCATTGGCGGCGTGGAAGGTTGAAACCGGGAAGGTTTTACGGTAGGGTCCTGTATGAGATGTTTATTTTTGACGTCGGCCGCAGACTTGATTTTCCAAATAAGTAATGGGATGGCACTCTTCTCTGCCAGTGGTAGTCATCAAAAATGCCACTTTATTATGGTGGGAGCCAGTCCTTGGCATAGGATGAGTATGGTTGACCCAACACAAAGTTGTAGCTATCTTATCTACTCCTGAGACATGATGGGATAAGTTGGCCCCAAATGTGAATTTGCACACACAACCTTTTCATGTCTGACATTCACAGTGCAAGAAGCACAAACTATTCTTTGTGGAGTGAGGTTTGCTGTGATGAGATCGTGGTGGTGGTATGGATGAATAGATCCCCAAATGATGTGCTAAAACAAGTATATTTATTATAGCGTGAGTATGGTTCAGTGATTCTCACATCAAAAGTTCTGACCAAGTCCTGTATGGTTTTTGAAGGCGTTTGAATTAAACCCCATTGGTTGCATGTCTCGGGACAACATATGAATGGGAATTATGTTTCCTTGGGCTTGGTGAAATTGCGATCAAGAAACGTTTAAATCTATCAAGGCTAACCAGACCCACAGCTGGTGACAGCAAGAATTTAAATTTAAAGTTAAATTAAAATATTCCCAACAGAGTGTGCAATGTGTGACAGGGTCTCTGCAAAATGCCTATCAAAATATTGGGAACTGTATGCTGCTCATATAAAGGAGTGTAATATATTAAACATTTTTATTTTTATTCAGAGAAAAAATGAATTACTAACGTGTCCGTATTTACAGTCCAATGCTCATGGCACTTGAATCAGACAGTTGCGAGTTCACATCATAGTCTGCTTTTCATGAATACCCTTTCCGCTCTTCTACAGTTTGGTTCCCTCCCTTCACCCTCCCCTCTTTATGTCCCTATCAGACCAAAACGCAGAGCTTACTTGCACACGTACCTAACAATGTTAAGTACGCGTGCATTTGTGTATTGGTCACGGTCACACTAAATTTGCATGCACCTTTACCTAACTTTTTATCTGTTGCTTCTTGCGTTCATATTATATTTACACTGATTTTTTCAATGCACGTGTGTTTCATTTTCAACAATTAAAGACGTTGTTTTATTAGTTGTGCGATATTTCTTAAGGACCCTGCATTAATTATCTGCAAGATTGAAGTTTTTTTTCTACATTGTTCTCATTGCCGCTGTTCTCACGCACCACGGATCCTTTTTGTACAATAGCAGGGTAACTGGCTAAACGGGACCATCCGTTTTTCAAATAAAAACAACTCAAGTGCCTTACGTAAAAAAAAGCTGAAATTATCATTGTCATAAATAAAGTGTAAAAGCTCAAAGCAAAATATATCTTAATATTGATTTGAAGCTTTCGTGACTGCAGGAATCCATGCTCTTTGGTTCTTTCAGTAAAGTCACGTAGGTATGAAATGAAATAAATCATGACGTTTCGATCGCAACACACGCGGTCATCCTCAGGCGAAAATATTTTAATCCAGCAGTGGAACTGCTGAATTAGCGAGAGAGTATCTTCTTGGTTCTTTCGGTAAAGTCACGTAGAAGGGAAATAATACAAATTAAAAAATTTAACATAATAAAATACAATTCTCACGACGTTTCGGCCACAACGCAAGCAGCCGTCCTCAGGTG
>CM025660.2:8724306-8805479 GCA_014621495.2 Entosphenus tridentatus | reverse complement strand
CTGATAATTTATGCATTGTCTTTGAAACTGATTGGTCCACACCAGAACAATGCATAAATTATCAGAGTATTGTTTTTTGTTTGCATTTGACTGCAGGTATTGTGGTTAATGTAAGCATGATTCCTTTCAAAAGGTGTCAGTTTTGTTGCCAGAAAAAAGGGGAAAACCCCTATTAGTATATTTTGGTACTGGCAAAGGAGATCCCATGATGAGTTATGGTTGTGGCAGCAGTTACATTGGGGAAACGAAACGACATGTCTCGGACCACGTTCGTGAACTCAAGGCGGATCTGAAACACGGTAGGACCAATTCCTCTGCCGTTGCTGATCATTGTTTTAACGCTGTAGGCTCACACGAAATTGATTTTTCCAAGACGTAGGTATTCTGCAAACCTACCGGCTACCTTTAGAGATTTGTTCATGAAGCCATCCAGACATATATAAACACAGACACAACTTCAACCGAGAAGATGGATACAAACTGAGCAATCATTGGAAGGACGTTATTAACCAGGTAAAGTATGAACTGACTGTGATGTTTTCATCCTACCTGCATATGTCAGCTGTTATTTCCGACTCTCTGTGTCTCTCTCTCTCTATGCCTCTCTCTTAATTTGGATTGCACTCTCATGCTCACATGTCCTTCGGATTGCACTATCATGCTCACATGCCAGTTGGATTGCACTCTCATTCTCACATGTCCTTTGGATTGCACCTCTCAGGCTCACATGCCCAATCTCTCATTAACACTGCTGTCATGCGCATATGCGGGCATGATATTCTTATGCGGCGACGGAAGCTCATTCATGCTAATATCCCTTCCTAATCCCTCTCTCCCTAATCTCCCCCATTAACACAACTGACGTGCTTGCGTCCGGGGGTGGAATTCCTTTCCAGCTCAGACCCCGCTTGCTTGCCCATCGCCACATATATAACCTTGTTTTAATTGCTCTCTTGCTAGTTCAGCAGTTCTACTGCTGGATTATATTTGTTTTGTCTGAGGACGACCGCTTGTGTTGCGATCAAAACGTCGTGATTTATTTTATTTTATACCTACGTGACTTTACCGAAAGAACCAAAGAGTATATCTTAATATTGTCTCTTCGTCTTTGTTCCTAAATTAAGGTTTTTTTAATATCTGCAATATTTTATGTTGTGCCTCTTTTTTTATCCAGGATGCAGTGGGTTTGCAGTTTATTCTTATTCCTAATCTTTAAATATATGTTGACATGTAATTGCGAACTCCACTTCCGTGTATTTCAGTGCATTTGTAGTGTACATATGTAGTTTTGCTTATGCAAGCCACATTCTCTTTCACACGCAAGCTCACATCATTGTTAATTTCATTGTTGTTTCAGTTGTCAGTGAACTGTTAATGACATTGCTTACCTCTGGTAAATGTGAAACACAATACAACTAAAAACTACTCCCAACAAAATTAACTTTGCGGCATATTGTGGGTTAAATCTGCTGGTGTTCGTGTCTTATTTGTATTCACTCCAGTGTAGTAAAAACACTCGGGCATTTATTTAATATTCTAGTTTTTCAGTTTTAATGCATTTGGTGTTGGATAAAAAAAAGTAAAACTAAAAGAGATACTTTGAACAATAAAACACGAGAAAACTAAGTTAAAATAACTTGTACAAAATGTGAATACCTTTGTAATTAAATCTCGCCTGCAGATTTACGCTTCACCTGGTGACAATATTACTTTGAATAACTGGCATTGTGCATGTGTATGTATGTTGTGCCCGCGAACGCACGCACGCACAGATTACTGCGCACACTGTGCTACAAATCCGGCAAGCTGAATTTCATTCCGAGCCATGGCTAACATCGGTGGCAAGTGATATCAGAGCCAACCCTGGACCTCCTTTGGGTCAACTCAGCCTTAAAATCTTGACAGTACCTAATGCAGGCTGTAAAACTAAGCACTGGGTTTGGTGCTGGCCACACCAACCTCTTGTGTGTTGAGCCGGCCTTAGGTGCTCACAAACAGAAAGCACTCGCCCCACATATTTGTGATGGCTACGCGAGATGATATTTGTATTTTTATCTGCATGTGTGCCCATACAGTTCACTACAACAACTGGAATATTGACATAACATTTCCATGATTTATGGGGTGCCACTGTTACTTTGTGCCCCCTTACTCTGAAACACCTGGCTGCATGACTGTGGAATGTCATAAACTGCATTTCCACACGGCCACTTCATTATTTTATATTGCGTACAAGTGAGTTCATTTTCATATTAAGGCTCAGATAACCATTAAGCTTTGATAACCACCGTGTTAAAATTATAATTTACTGAGAATGTACGCTGTCCGGCCTCTTGTACAACACCGTAAAAAAAACATGATTGCCTAAATAAAACAATAGTTATACACTGTCAAAGAAAGTATAGTCTGTTATGATTTAAACAGTGGTCACCAACTGCAGGAGTTTCGAAGTTTCCATTTGCTGGCTCAAGACCACCGATGGAAGTGAGTGCTCGCCGAATGCTCGTTTGAGCAGTAGATATATTTTGATTTAAACTTCAGAAATACTTCTAAACCTTTTGAAAGCATCCATGAAATATGTATGTTGTGGTGTAGGCTAATGGTATATTCTGAACCGAGACAGCCTACTACAGTCTAGCAGCACAAGATGTAGTGACGACGACAGTGACGAAGGTGGCGAGACGACAGCGATGATGGTGACGATCTTCAGCAGCAACGACAGGGATCCCACTCCAAACGACAGCCCCGAGGTCCCCTCCTCGGACCCCTCTTATGCTGTCAGCGTGGCCTCGCTCCGCCCCGGCCACGCCCCCCCCCCCCCTTCTGGAACCTACTCGCGGGCTCTCGACGTGTCCCTTCCGTAACCTTTCCCCTAGATCCCTCTCAGGTCTATCACGTGGCCTGCTGTCAGTCAGGGCTGCTACAAGCTGCAGATCCCATTCCCTGCCAACAGCCAGCACTATGCTGCTAAGTGACCAATTCTATGTTACGACACATGGATGTTTTTACCCCTCTGTGCCACAATTTATTTCCTCCCAATGTATAACTGTCTTGTCTGGCTGCCCACGCCTCCACCTTCCAAATGCTGCTCTCCACCAACACTGTTCCACATCCCCTTGCATCGTCAGCCCTCTACCATCCTTCCCAATCTGTCACCTTCCCCTAACAGGTGACAAATTGAGCTCAGATGAAAATACATTTACTAAGCTCTGAAGCACACGATACACATTTAGCAACAAATTGTATATCCGAGTGATGTGAATTAAACCGTCAAGTAGTCTAGAGATATGTACATGTGCTTGGAGTCAGAATGTTTGATACTCAAATCATATTTCATTATTTTGTTCCTTTTTAAAAAAACAGCTGCTGTGTGATTGGGCAGTTTGTGGTCACATGATCAGCTTTCACCTGCCTATACCGAAACCATGATATTGCAACTGAAAGGAGCATCCATGCCATAGGTTGACTCAGCCCTTCATCTCTCCATGCAGGACGTGAACGTGGTTTTCGTCTTGTTAGACTTGCCCAACGTATGAGATTGTGGAAGTTTCACTACAGGATCATGGCTATAATCGGATGACACTACCACATATTCATTGCATGAGGCTTGTCTGCGCAAAGATGTAAAATTATAATCAGTTTATCTTGCAAATGTCAGGTTTTCTAAAACGGTATTTGTTCGCAAGGTATAATATAAAGGATGATGTGTTTTTTTGTTCTGAAGATTTGGGCTCATTTCTTTTAGGTATGATTGGGCAGTCAAACACTCTGTACAATAGGTAAACATCCATAATTGTTTTGTTCCAGCTATTTGTTTGGTCACAAATACCCATCTGCGTATACATCTGCATGTTCTGAGGTCCTCAGTTCCAGGTCCAGATGACCCATCCTAAATTGGCGGTATAGAATGCATGTATTTGCTTGTCCCATGTCACTGCTGGAAAATAGGGCCATTGGGCTTTCTTATTGTGGCCAAATTCACGCACAATATACCTGGAAATTCCCCTACCAGACGGCACAGCTGAACGTTGTTGTTCTTGCAGACAATAGCAGACGTCAGAGTGTGCATCTTGAATATAAATAGTTATGTAAAGCATGTGAACATGCATTTTCTCTGAGCCACTGATCATGTAGATAGCCTTTGCATGGTTTTGTACGCAATAACTTACCTTAATTCTATCCATTAAATGTAGGTTTGCATTGCTTACCAGCTATAAAATAAGGTAATTACGGGATTCTAAATAAATTGATAAGTAATATACATGCTGAAGCAGCTATTTAAATCAGGTGGGACAACCACAGCAAGAAAAAACTGCTGAAGTAGTTGACTTGTGTTGCGATCGAAACGTCGTGATCTATTATTTTTCTACCTACGTGACTTTACCGAAAGAACCAAAGAGTATGGATTCCTGCATTCGCGAAAGCTTAAAATCAAGATTTAGCTATTTAAAATTAGTCACATTCAAATGGATATTTTTGAAAAAAATAGCATCCACTTAATTTTTGTGGTTTTAAATATTTTGAAAAAAAAATGTTGCAACCTTTTCTACATACTTTATACCTTACCACCAGAGTTTGCATACTGATATATTGCACCACACATACGCCTGTAGGTCGTTGTGATTCATAACACACAAAAAACTGCCTTCGATCTTCATGGTTACAAGGAGCAACCATTGGTAACATTGAGTATGTTGTGGTCTCATTGATGGGGAACGCTATGTTGCACACTCGAAATGAAGGACGTGGGCAGGTGCTCCAAATCGAGGGCAAGCACATTTATTTATTGTGGTTAATATTAATCTTGTGGAGAACAGCACCGTCACTCTGTAAAATGCAACAACACGTGTGTTACAACCAGCCTTGTTCCCGAGCCGCCATTAACCATGTGACTGGTATATCCGCGTGGTCATTCAATAACCCTTTCTCTGAAACCCAATTCTACTACTTATAAACCATCCTTGTCTTTAACAATCACATTTGCACATCACTATTCCAATATTACTTTAATCCTAAGCTGTATGTCTATCTATACCATCCACTTATATCGGTATCTTACACCCATAATATGTACTGTATGTGTACAATATACGTACTGTATATCACCATTGTACAGCTTACTACTTTACATGTGTTCTATTCTCAATAGCATTGCAAGTAGTCATACTCTGGGTACATGGGCATGGTTATAGACTAAACAGTATTAGAGTTAGAGAATTACAATGACAGTAACGAATTACAGTGCGTCATCTCTTTACAATGCACAGTGCTAAAACGCCTCTAATTGCATATATCACAAACGAACAATTCAAAGCAAAGGATTAAAGTCTAGAACAAGTCTCGAACAAGTCTGGAACATTTATATAACAATCAAAAACAACCTTTGGGTCCTTTACCTGTCAAATGCAACAACACGTGTGTTACAACCAGCCTTGCTCCCGAGCCGCCATTAACCATGTGACTGGTATATCCGCGTGGTCATGCAATAACCCTGCCAGCCACCTACAGGCCCGACTCAGTCATCACATGCTGCTGTACACCCATGCATTGATGCACTGCACCGCACATCAGGACCTTCACAGAACCACACTTTACTCGTTGCATAAGGATATAATTAAAAGAGTGATCCATTCCTAATGTGCCACAGCTATATGTAGTGAACCTCCTGCAAGTGAAGCCATCATTAATTGCAAACACCTATTGTAGTTTTAATTATGCATACCTCCTGTTTGCAAAAAAAAATCAATGGCATATTCATTGACTAATTATAAGTTTCTGCCTGGGTGAGTATTCCTTGCAGAAAGCAGAGACAACTCATTGGTTGAAGAGTCAAAAGGAGTGCTCTGCTTTGTAAGAGATAAAGGTATTTTTGGTTGTGCACTTGGATATTTAAAATACATCGATGCAAGTGCTCAGTGGTCAACATCTTTTGTGCTCCTGATGTTCAATTCCTGGTCAAGAAAAAAAACGAAGTTGCCACATATACGATTGCAGTAGTCTCATCCCATTGCAGTCAATCATTCGAGCTCTTAATTTGCGTAACATGGCGATATGAAACTTTCACTAATGGCCCGATCCTACAAACGGAGATGAGCGTTGTCTCATTGCTTTCAGAAAGCATGGCATCACTTTACCTTCCACATTTGACTTGCCAGTTATGCCATTGAAAACAAAAAGTTACTCTTTGGGTTTGCACATAATTCGCTGAAGCTCATCTCATTAATGATTTGGCAAACATTTTCTGTGGGAGCAACTTTTCTGAATATGCACATGAAATAAATGATCAATTATCAATAGTCTGAATGCCAGAGGTCTGTGCTATGTTCTGGTGTCCCCGCAATGGAATGCGTGTCCCTGCATTTAGTTGTGGTTATTAAAAGTTACGGTTGTCTTCCGACTCAAACAGGCAATGGGGGCAGTGCTCTTCTCCCACTGGTGGCTATGCGCCATGGGTGTAAATTCCACCTTGCCACGGCAAATACTCTTTGGATAACAGGCTGAGCTGACTCCCAAACAGGAATTGAACGTGTTGCAACCCTTACAATCGGGAGTGCAGTGCTCTAACATTATACGTGCTGTTTCGAACAGAAATTGTAAAGATGTAATTGACATCTAAAAAATTTAAGTTAAAGCGATTTCTTACTGAAATGAGTATCGAGGTGGTGCTCATCTCCTGTTTACAGGCATGAGCCAGTGATGGGAATTCCACATTCCTATGGCGGGGGTGAGTCTCTTCAAAGGATAATAATTGTTGACTTCCTCACACAGGAGTACTCATTTAATAAACTTTGGCGCGATGATGGCTGAGTGAATCCCAAAACAGGATTTTAATTCGCAACCTTATGATTGTAAGTGGCTCACTCTACCACTGAGCCACCTGGCCGAATTGGTTAAATAAGTTGAATCAAAAAAGCTAATTGATCTGCAAAAGCATTGAACCTGTTTAATCATGAGTTCACTTAAAGCTTTCATGACTGCAGGAATGCAATTGTTTGGGTCTTTTGGTTAAGCCATGTAGATAGAAAAAAAAATTACGATGTTTCGATCGCAACATTAGCAATCGTCATCAGGTAAAAAATATAGTGGGAGAGCTGCTGAGGCAGAAAAAAATATAGCGGGAGAGCTGCTGAGGCAGGAAGTCATAAAGGTTTGAGATGGGTGTAGCCCAAGGGTCATAAGTGAAGTGGGCGGGTCTAGAGATGAAATTTGCAATTAAATGTAAGATTGGAGAGCTGGGCTACATCCACGACGACGACGAAGTTGTGGAGGTAGCCATTGTATTATGAGAGATTAGCATGTCAATGTAAGAAAAACGAACAACAAGAAAACCACCGCCACATCGAGGTAAATGAGCAACGGTGGCTGTGTCTACAAACTAAGCTGTGTCTGCGGCAGTAGTTACATTGGGGAAACTAAGCGACATGTCTCGGACCGTGTTCGTGAACATAAGGCAGATCTTAAACACAGTAGGACCAATACCTCGGCCGTGGATGATCATTGTTTTAAAGCTGTGGGCACACACAACATTTATTTTTCCAAGACCAAGGTACTCTGCCACCACACTGGCTATCAGCAAAGATTCGTTCATGAAGCCATCCAGATATATAAACACAGACACAATTTCAACCGAGAAGATGGGTACAAACTGAGCAATCATTGGAAGGATGTTATTAACCAGTTTACGTCATAACTGGCTGCCGATGTTAGTAGTTATTTTCGACTCTCTGAGTTACATTACCAGGTTAAATGTATTTACATTAACAATCGAAATGTCTCACTAACACAGCCACCATTGCTAATTTTCCTCAATGTGGCGGTGGCTCTCGTTTTTTATTACATTGACATGCTATTCTACCAGGTTAAATATCTTTACATTAACAGGCTAAATGTCTCACTAAAACAGCCAACATTGCTCATTTTCCTCAATGTGGCGGTGGCTCTCGTTTTTTATTACATTGACATGCTATTCTACCAGGTTAAATATCTTTATATTAACAGGCCACATGTCTCACTAACACAGCCACCGTTGCTCGTTTTCCTCGATGTGGCGATGGTTTTCTTGTTGTTCGTTTTTCTTACATTGACATGCTAATTTCTACTCTTTGGTTCTTTCGGTGAAGTCACGTAGGTAGACATATAATAGATTACGACGTTTCGATCGCAACACAAACAATCGTCATCAGGTGAGACAACTACAGCAATAAAAAATGCTGAAGTGGCCGAGAGAGCTGCCATGGCACGAGGTTATATAGATATCGGCGGTAGGGGCGGAGAGATAAGGGGGGGGGGGAGAGAGGGGGTGGGGCAGAAAGTGGGACCCCACAGCAGCACCTGAGTCACTGGGGGAAAAATCTGCTGAGATTCCAAGAACACAGGACACTGCATTAAAACAATGATCAGCAACGGCAGAGGTATTGGTCCTACCGTGTTTCAGATCTGCCTAACTCTAAACGGATCTTGTTTGGGGCCAGCCTAGCTCTAATCTCAGAGAGAATAAGATTGCTCCGATTTGAACTTGATCATTTAGACAAGATTCTCTTACAATCACACTTAGAATGAAGATAAAATGTCCACATCTGAATGGGGTCATGAAGATAGCATGACAGTTTCTTCAGCTACTTCAATTTCAACCAAATGTAAAGTTCGCTTGATTTCTAAATTTAACCTCCTGTCAAAAAAAAAGACAGAGCCACACGCTAAAACGTTAGATGTTAACAAGATTGTCATCAATCATAGTAACATCCCAGTTTCCGACAGCCTAAAATCGGTACTAGCTAAAGGGTTGAATTTCGCAGTCAACCCTAAATATATCCTAGTGGATGATTCAATCGCCCAGGTTGACGTAGCCCTCAAAGGCTTGGGACACATCCCGGCAGACGTTGCTAGATCTGAAATTGCTATCCTCAAAAAAATAAAAATAAACCTATTAGCAACATCAGCAAGGACGAGTGTTTTACACTCTCTCAATTAAAAAACAACAAAATTCAGGACCTTAATGATGGCTGCTATACCAAAATCAACAGAGATCCCACCAACCGCCTAGCTACAAAACCAACAATATCAACACTAATTCGAACAAGCAGCGCCCTCTAAAACCTTCAGCCACTAGATCACCCAGATTTTATGGCCTTCGTAAGATCCACAAAGAAGTTTTCCCACTCCGTCCTATCGTCTCCACCATTAACTCATCCACCTACAAACTGGCCCGATTTCTGTCTGAGACCCTGCTTTCTTTCACGGGAAAAACCACCACAGCTGTAATTAACTCAGCTCACTTGGTTTCTCTAATCAAGGACATCTCACTGTCTCCAGATTATTTACTTGTCAGTTTAGATGTAGTCTCCCTGTTCACCAAGGTGCCTGTACCTGATACCATTGGAATCATTGAAGACTTGGTCCAACAGCGACTGAATCCAGATGTACCAACTTTGGTAAGACACTGTCTTACCAACACTTACTTCACCTGGAATGGTACATTCTACAAACAAAATGAAGGTACCCCAATGGGTTCTCCCTTATCGCCAGTGGTAGCGAATGTTTTCATGGAGAAATTTGAGGCAGATGCCATCCAGACATCTACCCTACTTCCTTCCTTGTGGAAGAGAAACGTAGATGACACGATCGTCATCTGGCCACATGGCCTGCCAGCACTGAACCAATTTCTCAACCACATCTATTCCATACACCCATCTATCAAAGTCACCATGGAAGTGGAAAAAATGGCAAGCTACCATTCCTGGATGTTTTGATCGAGAAGAGACCTGATTGCTCGCTGGGACACTCTGTCTACAGCAAATCCACCCACACGGATGCCTATCTAAAGCCTAATTCCCACCTCCAGCCCGCCCAGAAGAATTCCCTCATCAAAACATTACACCATAGGGCCAGTTGCATCTCCGACCATAATCTCGTAGCCAGTGAGCTGGAGCATGTCCACCAAGCCCTCAGCATGAACGGATACTCTGATTGAGACAAACATCTGAGGATCCAACCAATACCATTACTTTGCCATAAATAGCAGGGGTTACCAAAAATATTTCCAAAATCTTAAACAAACACAGGATCCAGGTTCGATTCAACACAGTACACAAAATCCATGATTATTCCTGATATGCAATACCCGGGTGTCTACAAACTGAGTTGTGGCTGCGGCAGCAGTTACATTGGGGAAAAGAAACGACATGTCTCGGACCGCGTTCGTGAACACAAGGCGAATCTGAAACATGGTGGGACCAATACCTCTGCCGTTGCTGATCATTGGTTTAAAGCAGTGGGCTCACACGGGATTGACTTTTCCAAGACGAAGGTCCTCTGCAAACCCAACGGCTATTATCAGAGATTTGCTCATGAAGCCATCCACTTATATAAACACAGAGACAACTTTAACCGAGAAGTTGGGTACAATCTGAGCAACTCTTGGAAGGACGTTATTAACTAAGTGAAGTCTTAACTGACTGTGATGTTTCCATCCTACCTGCCTATGTCAGCTGTTATTTCCGACTCCTTGTGTCTCTCTCTCTCAAGTGCTACTGCAGGTTCTCTCAGCAGATATCTCCCCCGGTGACTCAGGTGCTGCTGCGGGGTCTCACTTTCTGCCCCCCCCCCTCTCTCCCCTCCCCCCTTCTCTCTCCCTCCCTACCATCGATACGGATATAACCTCGTTCCACGGCAGCTCTCTCGCCTACTTCAGCAGTTTTTATTGCTGTAGTTTTCTCACGTGATGACGATTGCTTGTGTTGCGATCGAAACCTCGTGATCTATTATTTTTCTACCGACGTGACTTTACCAAAATAACCAAAAGTATGGATTCCTGCAGTCACGAAAGCTTAAAATCAATGCTAATCTCTCACAATACAAAGGCCACCTCCACAGCTTCGTCGTCGTGGAGGAAGCCCAGCTCTCCAATCTTACATTTACATGCAAATTTCATCTCTAGCCCCGCCCACTTCGCTTATGACCCTTGGGCTCCTCTTATACATATGAGGACCTAAGTATAGCGCGCCACGCATTTTCTTCCACTGTTGCTATGCAAGCAAGCAGAGTACAGTGGGGGTTATGTGAGGACACAGTTGTTGTTGTGGCTTTAGGTGAGAGGATCGTTATGTGTTGAGACAGGTGTTCGGGGTAGCCGGGAGGACACAGGCCAGCGATTGGCTAAGAAGGTAATTGGGTATTAGCTGGCGTTGCTCTGGCGGCAACAAGGTCACGTGACACCGGGGGCCAGGGGGCGAGTGATAAGCGGGGGGTTGAGATAATTAAGGGAGATTAATTGGTGTGGGGATATAAGCCACAGCGGGACAAAGGGAAGGGAGTCTTGTTCTGGTCGGCGTCGTGGATGGAGCTGCAGCAACGGTGCCCAGGGAGTCGCAGAGCAGACGGTAACAGTATTAGAGCAGAGAGAGAGCGAGTTAGCGGCGACAGACGGAGTAGAGCATAGAGAGACAGTGATAGCGAGAACATAGTGAGCAACCAGGGTAGCCATGCATCGGAAGGATGCAGTGTAGAGTAGCAGTGGAGTCGACAGACCTAGCGAGTGAGAGAGAGAGACGCGGAGCGACGTGGAGCGGAGTGAGGGCACGGAGAAACGTGGAGCGGTAGCGCTGCAGAGAGAGACGCGGAGCGGAGCGAGGTCACACCGAGACGCGGAGCGGTGGCGCGACAGAGGTGGACTCTTAAGAGGAAAATTAAGAGGAGAGGAAGACAACCCGAGTACGAGTCCTACACATGCACAAATACAGAAAAGTGTAATGTATGTAAAAAGTATTTGCCACATCAATTTTACGTGTTTAGGAAAATATAATATAGTGTAACAAAAAAAAATGTTAGTCCCCGCTGGCGATGTTTACTACACATCGCAGCAGGTTCTCATTTGAAGCTGAGTAGACCTACAGGAGGCTCAGGACCAGTTCAGATAATTGTCACCGGTGTTGGCCATGAGCGGGAATGGAACTCGGGTCGCCCGGTTCGTGGTTGCAGTGCTTTTACCGCTACACCGACGACTCACACACACACATAAACTTACACACACACATACATCGACGTACACACACACACATCGACTCAGACACACAGACACATCGACTTATAAACACACATGCATCGACTCACACACACATCGACTTGCACACACACACACATATCGACTTAGACACACATATTGAATTACACACACAGACACATGGACTCACACACACACATCGACTCACACACACACATCCACTCAGACACGCACATCGACTTACAAGCACACACATCGACTTACACATACAAACACACATGGACTCACATACACACATACATCGACTCACACAAACACACATCCACTCACACACACATCGACTCACACACACACACACCGACCCACACACATACAAATATCGACTCACACACATATATCGACTTACAAACACACATGGACTCACACAGACACGTCGACCTACACACACACACATCGACGCACACACGCTAATCGACTCACACGCACACATGGACTTAGGCATGCACATTATTATTTTAATATTGACGAACTTAATTTTTTAATATTAGTTTTCTACACACATTATTATAATGTTTGCTAACTTTTTAAAAAAATATTTATTTTCTATCTACGTGACTTTAGCAAAAGAAGCAAGCATATAGTACTTACTTAACAGTGCCGTGGTGAGGCCTAGTCCCGTGCAGAGCCTCGCCTAAATTTCCCAGCCGGCCGAGGTGGCACCTTGGCAAGCTGTGGCTGGGCCGCTACCCCCCCACCATCCCACCGCCCACTCTACAGTAATAGTACGTAAGCTCTATAATATTAGAATCTACCGACCCTAGAGTAGTAATTGCACACATTGGGGTGGGGGGGGGGACATCACACTTTGGAGAGTGTCTTGTGTGTTTTTGTGTTGCATTTTTTTACGTGCTCGGAGGCGCAAGGTAATAAATAAATAACAAAAAGCACTACATTTCTAATTAAACTACTTGAAAGGTTATGCGAAATTGGAATAGCGCTGGCTCACCACGGGGCTTATGGTGTGCTACCTGGGTACTTTTTTTAGGACATGAACCCCACGGTTTATGAGCCAAATCCCTGGCAAGGTTCGGCCACACACAGACAGACGGACAGAAAAAAATGCTTTTTATAGGTTAGAATAAAGGTTTTTGGTTAGATCGCTAAATATAAATGTGTCGTTAATCCCCCACCACCCCACACAGCCAATTAGTGGGATTTTTCACGTAAACACAACGTGCCAATTCGTTACTACTTCAGTACACCAGTGTGTTGGGGAGTTGAACGCATTCCTAAACACTCAAATGAATGAGGCAGCGACTTGTTTTCACTATTCAATCAACAGTTAGGGATGGGGGGGTCAACTTGAGTGTGTTGCGTATTTTGTGGAATTACTCTGGCCTCTTAATCCTCGGGATTGGGACAGGTGTTGTGGGGAAAGTGCTAGGATTTAACTTGAACAAGGCCGATTAACATAATTGCTCACTGCGTTCAGCTCACGCTAGGGTGAACGTCGCTGCCAGCTTGACTACAATTTAAATCTGCCCCGTGGCTTTTTACATTAATACGAAAACACCTAACAAGATGCTGTATGTTCGTTGACTTAGGCACACATACGTGCCAATGACAAAGATCGTATGTTTGGCCTCAAAGACTATAGGGGCAGGTTCTCTTTGTGAACAGCTGTTAAGACTGGCACAGCACAGTAGGTGGTGGTTTGGCCAGTGGCAACCTCGGTTAACTTTGGATTCCTATTAATGCTGTTCACATACTTTACGAGATCTCCTCTTAAGGCTGAGACGACCTCGGAGAGGTCCAAGACAAGTAAACCTACCACTTACTGCTGATTCTATAAATGGCAGAGTGTAAACCATTGCAACACTGTTTTTAAATATTCTGTACAGATATGTCTCTTTCCCAATGCTATTCCATTTGCTCTACTGGAGCAGTGATGTAATGAATTAATATTTGGAGCACCCTTAGTGAAGTGCATCGCCCTGTGTTAGAGAACACGTGGCACACGTGTATGGTACACACACCTGTCTATGAATGTGAGAAGCTTGGGGTCCAGTGTGTTATGTTATTTGACTTCTTTGACCTTTGTATAGCTCCCCTTCATGCCTAGTAGCATAGCCAGACCTTAAAATATGCCCACACAGCAGGAGGCTAAGGAGACAACAGGGAAGAACACACATCACAGAGACACACGGGAGCACTTGCAACACGCGGCAAAGAGGCTGCAAAATCTCAAATGTGGCACATTTGCTTTGGAAAATGAACCATACTTCTCTGAACACGTGTTCACACGAAAGCTTACAATTCACTCCCACTGGCTTTTCTTTTCCGCTGAATTAGTTTACCGCTGACTTTTCTCTTGCTGCTGAAGTAAATACATATAACCTGGCAATGCGCATTGATGCTTGCATGGGCAGCAGTGGTGCTCAGTTGTATATTGAAGCCAATTCGGCGGATATCAAAGGCTCGTTAAGGACGGTTTTCTTGGAATTTCTCTTACTTGATACAGCAATCGTGCTGTGACGGTTCCACCTGAAGACGGAAGCTTGTGTTGCCTCCGAAACGTCGTGATTTTTATTTTATTTTTATTTTACTTTTATTAATTTAAATTATTATTTTTTTACCTGCGTGACTTTACCGAAAAAAACCTAAGAATATGAATCCTTGCAGGCACGAAAGCTTCAAATCTAGAATGCAACGCGACTTTGGTCAATGACTGAGTGCCCAAACTCTCTGCTCAATGCGATAGACGTCCCTCACACAGCAGATGTTATTTAATGAAGACCATGAGCAGCAATGGAACAACAATTTAAAGATTGTTCTCGAAATGTATAGGGCGTTTGTTATATTTGCAAGTGTGGCTCAGAGTTGGTAATTTGACAAAAACACATATTGGCAGAGTTAAGAACAAGTACAGATGTTCGAAATGTCATTATGCATAGCTATGCACCCGCCTTGCAAATTTACACTGAAGGAGGACCACTGGCCACAATGTTGTTAGTAGTAGGTGTCACGATCCATAGCCCATAGCCATGCCTCCCCCCTGGATAAGACTAATTAGCAATCATCGGGCGCCATGAACCATGAGCGCCTTTTGTTTGGTATGTTCATGCCTTCTTTTTGGCACGTACTTGTTTCAATTAAATTAGTTCATTTGAGATACAATGCAAATGTTGTTGTTTGTGTGCATAAAATGCATTGCATGTATTTTTAAGGCAATATTTTTTGACAATTATATTTATTCCCCGGAAATGAGTCAGATAAGCACCACTAATTGGGTATTATGGAGAGACTGGCCCCTGCCATAGGGATATGAAATTTCCCCTGTTGCCTAAGAATAAAGAAATAAGCATCACCAAAGGCTCACTTCAGCAGGGATGCAATTTGACTGTCGAATTAACTTAGTTCCTTATCAACATAACGTATATTATTGTCATATATATGGCATATATTAATTTTCACCACTATATAGGAATCCCAAGCTCATTCTCTCGAATATGACAAATGCTAGTCAATGTGTAGTGAGTCCGACTGAGTCGCAGACGTTGTTCTTTAGAGGCAACACTTGTATTGTAACATCAAACCGCTAACACAAAGGGGTAACTGCCCCTTCACCAGATCCAGCCTAGGGTGGTGACCACCCAGCTAACTACTCTATACGTAGGAATTACAGCTACGAAGGGTCAGACCCTCACCTGGGTCCCCGACCACGTGTTTATGCCTCGTAGGACATAGAGCTACCTGCTTATAGACGTGGAGCTTCAGGTTGTAGAATGCAGCAACCCCGGTCCCTCTCAGGGACCCACCTTATATCCCCCCCGGGTCGGGGCCGCTCTGCCCTTGGCCCCGCCCGCCTTCTCGAGCGTTCTAGCTCCCTCTCCATCCCTGTCGAGAGCTCTCCCCGGACACATGATCACCCCCTAGCCCCCCCCCCCCCCACCTGGGGGCCTCGCTGTGGACACTCCGGATCACGTGTCTACGGGGTCAACCAGAGTGCCATGGACCGGGGAAACCCTGCCCATGGGCTGACACTCTCCTGCTCTCCCTTGTGGGAGCCCGCACTACACGCTATGCGTGGTGCCCACACTATCCCAGCGCTCACCAAGCCCCGCTAGGGCTGGTACCACACCCGCCCATGGGGTGTATGCAATGACAGTGCATCGCAAGCCACGGCACTCTTAGGCCGGCAACATACAGTTACATCCCTGATGTCACTACAAATGTATTGGAAGACAATGTTTATTTAATCAGTTATTTTGCAAACATGCATGTGTTTGTAAATGCACACGTTGCTTTAAAAAAAAAAATTCAAACATATGCTGTATGTGACGAAGAAAATCCCAGGGTATTTTAATACATTTGACTATATGTGGACACAACGATGATTTCAAATGTGATATTTTATTCCACACACCAGGTGCAGCCCACAAGAGTGAATGTGAATGTGTGGCTCTGCAGCCACTGTTTAATTACCACTGTTGGTCTCACCTAGCCTCAAACAATTAGCAAATATAATTACAAGAAACCCCTTTGCAAAATGTGTTCTACAGAGGATAAATTGAGTTAAAATACCTTATCACGATGAACTTTCATGCAATTCTGTATTTTATATATGTTTAAATAATAGTTATTCAAAAGAAAATAATTTTGGGGTCAGGAAACTTAATGATATATTCCAATTTCTGTCGTTTTTGTAAATTTGGTTGTGAGAGTTATTCAACTTACCGTTAAACTGAAACAATACTAATTTGCACATTAAACGCACAAGTGTTTATTAATTTGTTGCGAGGTAATAAAATGTATTATTTAAATACATTTTGGCCATGTCATAACGTGGCCTAACACAAAAAAAATTAAATCTGCTTCATATTGGCAGAAAAAACCTACTTGTTAAATTGAATAAATGTACAGTTTACATATAATGTCTAACTAGTCTCAACACTGAGTATGATACCCATTGTATTTTTACAATTTATAGAATGTTAAATTGTTCACTTATACAGCACTTTTTTTTCAATGACAGCTACTGCATGAAAAAACAATTATTGTTATTAATATGTCAAAAAAATTTTCTAAAGCCAATAACAGCCATAGTCCAGTAAAGAAAGCATTGTCTGAGTAGATACGACGTCGAGCAGAGCTGTACTTTGAGACTTGTTTTCGCTGCTCGCGATCTATGATGTCCTGTAGTCTGCCCACAAATACTGAATTTGGAATCTCTCCAACCCTTTGCATATTTAGATGTAATTGGTCAAAGCGTTATTTGTTTATCATGCAGCAGGTGTCACATCAGTCCAACTGCCTGCTATGAAACAGATGATGAAATGACACCTGAAATTTAAAATTCCTCTGCATCTGCATGCAATGCTAAGCCATCAATCATAAGGAACCCACCGCCTGCTGTTAGTCATCCAAGCAAGGCCATGTCTTTAAAACAACCTTCAGGTACAGGAGAACAGCATAAAGAGAATAGAAATGCTAATGCTTTGACCAAATGTGATTGTGATGCTTCAGATATATTGTGTTGCTATTGTTTCGAAACGGAATAACACATTCCACAAATAATTCGAAGTTACATAGCATATAAATACTGTAATATTAAACCTTTATAGCATAAGTAAAATAATATTGATATTAGTTTTAACAATTGCTTAAACGAATGTACTATTCTAATTATGAAATTGATTGTACTGTGTTCAGTACTGTTTTGAATTTCTCCCATAAAGATAACCATTTGTAAGGGTGGACTGTAATACTTTTTATGCCTAAAAAAAAGTAATGCTAGTATACATCTTGACAGTTCATAAAATGATTGTGCTATGCCACCTAATGATACTCACTGCTGTATCCAGTACCATTCAATTACTCCTATGTGAAAATGTTTAATATTTGGCATGTTTTTCCAAATTTTTTATAATTCCCAATATCTGGAAATTATATTGTTTTGATTGATCGGAAAAGATGACGTCACATAAAGTGATATTACATTCATGACATCAATTCCACGATTTTCCTATAAAAAGTGACATTACTTTGGTAAGAACAAAGACATTTTAAATGGATAGATATTGTGGATGGAATGCAAAAGAAAAAAATATCCTTAAAAGTCAGAAATCTGACATGTCATTGCTATAAAGACTGTCTCACACGAGGGATATTAATTTCTACTGGGCTCAACAATGTGGCAGTGGACCACAGCATGAGTCACAATTATAATAATATAAACAACATCATTTGTATTTTTTTATATGTAACAATATATTTCTGCATTCACAGACATTTGTGTGAAATGATAGACCGAATATTCACTCGACCCGGGCTCGGTAACCTGCGGCTCTGGAGCCGCATGCGGCTCTTGACAGTTATTTATTAAGGACCACCGGCTCGTATTCACCACATGCAATGCGGCTCTTAAAATATTGAGGGAATGTTTTTTTTTCACCGAATCCGAACAAAAATGGCTGCTCTTGTTATTTTGGTTGCTGGCCCCTGCTCTCGAAGGACCCCAGTGGGGTCCCTTTCACGAACATTGGTGGAAGCAAGCAATTTTATCGGGCTGCATCTTTACCATCTTTTATTATAGAAATTTGACATTTTTAATAATTCGGGAATGGAGTAAATGTTGCATTTTAATTGACTTGTATTATCAGGAAAAGTCCATCCCATGCACATTTTAAGTCCTTGTGGTAGCACTTGCTGCATGCATGTGTGTATCATCTGCAAACACAACTCATACTTTTTGTGAAACAGACGCTATACATAATGTCAGAATCATTGTATTGAAAATTAAACTGACCATATTTGGAAAACGCATACTTTTAAAAGTTGTTTTATATGTGAATAAATATATTAGTAACATTTTACAGTATTTACAATGGGTTTCAAATCCAGATTGATATTACCTGTTCAGATAGCATTCACCACTAATGTATACTGTGGCTTAGAGTCGTACTTAGGTCACAATGGAGTGCACCACCATTATGTCACCATGATATTTCATTAATATGTGCAATTTTAGCAAGTATGTACGATGTATCATTCACTCTAATGCTGAAAATTACAATGAATAGTGATTATTGCTATCACATCTCACACCAAACGTACAAGTATGTTGAATATGAAAGTCAGGCGAAATAATGTTCAGGATCCGCAAAAAATACGTAAAAATATGCGTACATTGTCATAGTTAGTTAACACAGAAAGCGATGTTGTTGATAAGTTTAATCTTCATATGTTGGCATATTATTAGCCACCAAATAATTATCATACCTCATGCTGGTGTAATGATTCATATATGTGGGCAGAATCTGCTGGTGCTATACAATACTCAATAAGCAATTAGCAAAACATGCCAAACAGGAACCTCTTCATACTCATCCTTGAGACTTCATTATTATTTCTGCAAGAGGAGGCCAAAAGCAAAACAAAGGAAGTTTTTTCATGCTTTCACGAGCAAGAGGGTGCAATCATCTCCAGCCACTGGTAGATATTCCACATTGTCATGGCAGGGGCAGTGATATTATTGAACAACCACTGTATTACAACTCTTTTGCATGAAGTTAGTTTGAGTTTGAACTCACTGAAGTTAAAATGGTTAAACTGTAACGTTAAGTATTTTCTCAAATTGTGCACTTCGAAGTGTTGGTCTATTAATTAACGGTATTAATTTTCAGTAGCAAAATTCCTTTGCTTTCAAGATCAAACAGTCAAACAGTGCGTGCATTTAATAATCGCCTGAAAAATCTCCATATTTTGCCTGTACATAATGACTATTTGGCTCCATGTAACAGATCGGTTCCTCGCGATTTAATCCAGCCGGGAATGTGCCAGCTTGCCGTCCGGCTCGTAATGTAAATAAATGGTGCGTGACTGTCCGTGACATTTAGAAATGTTTTCTGGTCCATGATTTGTATACCGTTTTAATGCATTTGTCATCATTCCATTCATCTCCAGTTCTAAATTTGGAAGTAAAGTGAAGGCATCCCTGAATTGTAAATGTAAATTCCTATTTGTTGTTAAAATGTTAATCTATGTACTTGATCGGAATTTAATTACAAAGGACCAGTCTTTTGCAATTGGTTTCGTTTGATTTCTGCAAATTCAGTTTGATTATAACTTTTATCTATGTGTAGTGGCATAACGCGCGGGATTTGCAAACAGCGGGTGCATTTGAGGGCAATCAGGTGCAGGCGTCAGGACATGGAGTAGCCGCCAGAGAGGCGCCAGAAATTAGGGGGAGAAGCAGTAATTAACCGGGTGCATATGGGGACAGGCAGGTGCGAGCGTGGAAACACGAGGTAGATGCTGGAGAGGCGGGATATGAAGATGATGATAGAGAGAGCGTGTGCAGGAGGCGCCACTGAGGCGCCAGCTTAATGGGGGGTAACTGAGGACCCTTAATGAGGAGGGGGATATAAGGGTGTGTGCGGAGCAACACGGGGTGGTTATTGGTTGGAGCTGAAGGAAATAAGAGGACAAGAGCCGGGGAGAAGAAGCCTGGGACCTCGCCCTCCACACCTCGTCCTTCCCAGCGGTGTTGGCTGATCCCCCATTGGGGACAAGGACGAGGTGGAGGTGTGAGAGAAGAATGACAGGCTAGCGGAGCATTAAGTGACAGGCTAGCGGAGTATTAAGTGACAGACTAGCGGAGTATAGAGTTAAAGGCTAGCAGAGTATAGAGAGAGTGAGAGTTCGGAGCAAGGGTGCGTTGTGTTAGTGTGAGGAGCATCCATACGAGATGCAAAGTAATAAAGTGACACCATCCACCATTTTGCTGCCGGTGCGGAGCGCTGAGCCCGCC
The DNA here is from genome assembly GCA_014621495.2 of Entosphenus tridentatus. Taxonomy (NCBI): domain Eukaryota; kingdom Metazoa; phylum Chordata; class Hyperoartia; order Petromyzontiformes; family Petromyzontidae; genus Entosphenus; species Entosphenus tridentatus. Next base: position 8,784,669 of record CM025660.2, on the reverse strand, counting down.
AAGCTTGAAGCGAGGACGTCCTCGTCGATTGACGTCCAGTCGCTCCGCCGTCTACTGCCCTTCATTAAATATTTGGGTGGTGTTTAAGTGGCGGTTTCTCACCAATGCCGACCTGTTGGGATGGATAGAGGCGGACACGCTGAAGGCGCTGCCCGCCGCCCTCGACGACGACACCTTGGCGGCATTCCTCGCTATCCCACCATCCGAAAGATCCACCCTCACACAGGCGTTTGACCAGATGGCCACTGTCTTCGAGCCCTTTTTGAACACCCACTAGAAGTTCGCCGTGAGATGTAAAGGGTAGGGTCAGTCGGCTCTTGCCTACCAAAGCATGCTCTTGGCGCTGGTGAAGGCCACGTTCCCTAAAATGGACCACGACGGCCTTGATGCCTTGGTCCTCGAGAAGATGTTGGGAGTCGCGAAGGACCTTCATACTGTGTTGCCCGTCGAGGACGATGAGGTGTCTTCACTTCAGATCGCCAGGTGCATCCAGGCGCAGCAGACCTTGTAGCGTGACAGAGTGTTGGTGGCGTGCGCTACGTCCTCCATGGTACCCGGGGCCCTCACAGATGAGGAGCCCACTCCCGTATGCTGCACCAGTGGGGCAGCGACCGTCGGGGTGACAGCGATCGGCAATGGGACGGATCGGTGGCAGGTGAGGTCTGCATCATCCCGGTCCAGCAGTGGACGGGTCATCTGCTACAACTGCGGCCTGCCGGGGCACATCCAGTCGGGCTGCCGGGTCCCTCGACGGTGGCTGCCGGGACGTCCGCATTCCTACGACTCCCTGCTTCCTTAGGCGAGTCACGGCACACTCCACACTCGGCCCCGGGGTTCACTTCACTCATCGGGGGGGTCCGATTCGAGTCGGGGTTGCGCGCGGTTTCGGGGGGGGGGGGCGTCGGTGCATGTTCGCGATGCGCGGCCACTCCGACCTGATCAGTTGTCGGAGCTGGCACATCGAGTGGTTGCGGCGGCCGCAGGTTCGTCGGCGGTACTTGGGTTCATTTAGGGGGTTGAGATTCGCATGCGAGTTGACACCAGTGCGTCTTCAACCATTATTTCCGACCTCATTTACAATATTTTGCCCCCCGGTGTTGTGTTTTGGAGCTGGTGGATGCTTCGTGTTTCACCGCCAATGGTGGATCATTGCGGATAATTGATGTTAAATTATCGGGCCATGTTTTGATTTCCACGATTCTAGCTGTTCCGTGCTTGCTCGGGACCGATTTCCTCAGCAAGATGGTGTATGGAATTTTCCCATCTCTGACCCGCATGTATTCCGCTAATGCTACAGTGCAAGCATTTGCATGCCGAACAGTGCGGATTACACCCGGTGCGCAAATGTTGGTACCCCTTCGATTTCGTAAACCGCTCGATGTGTGCGCTGCGGGGGACGGTATTGTGTTGGGTCCCTCCAATAAGCTTAGTCGGGGGATGTCACTCATAGCGGCTCACACGATGGTGTCCCAGGACCAGGATCCTTTCATACAAGTCTTTAATGCCGGATCGGACACAACGGTAATTCAGGAGGGTTCCATGATTGCGCATGCGTCTCTGGCGCGTCCGGATAAGGATGTCGTGGGGAATGTCGGGGTCGGCTTCCGGGCTCACAGACCTCGGGATGTCGATGAGGGCTGGATTGATGGTCTGTGTGCTGAATGTGGCGATTTAACCGCAGGTCAAGTGGGACAGCTGAAAGCGTTCCTGCGGGAATTTTCCAACATTTTTAGTAAAAGTAAATATGATATCAGTCGCACGTCCCTTTTGAGCCAAGAAGGAACATGCTCGTTCGGTGGTCGATGAGATGTTGGCCGCAGACATCATCTCGCTGTCCACCAGCCCATGGGGTGCTCCGATAGTTCTAATTAAGAAGCACAATGGATGTTTGCGGTTTTGTATTGTTTTCCGCAAGCTTAATAAGGTTTCTGTTGCCGATGCATACCCCTTGCCTCATATGAACGATTCGCTGGACACTTTGGCGGGCGCGCGGTTCTTTTCCACCCTTAACCTGCTGTCGGTATTTTGGCAGCTGCCACTTGACGACGCTTCAAAACCCAAGACGGCTTTTAGAACACCGCAAGGGTTACATTTTTTTTACCTACGTGACTTTACCAAAAAAAACTAAGAGTACCGCATGGCTTGTTTGAGTTTAACCGGCATCCGATGGGGCTCCACTCCACGCCGGCCACCTTTCAGCATTTAATGTAGTAGGTTTTAGCAGGCCTCCAGTGGGATTCGTGCCTAATATATTTGGATGACGTTATTGTCTTCCGTCGCACGTTTGACAAGCATCTGGATCGCCTGCAGGCTGTTTTCGTTAAGATGCGTGCGGCCGACCTGAAATTCAAGCCCCAGAAATGTCACCTACTTCAAAAATCTGTTTGGTACTTGGGCCATATAGTTAGTGAATCAGGCATCACGCAGACCTGGAGAAAACTGCTTGCATTCGGACATGGCCAACCCCCACCTCGGCGAGCGAGGTGCACAGTTTTATCAGCTTTGCTTCTTATTTTTGCCAATTTGTCACGGGATTCACGTCTATTGCGAAACTGCTCAATGCATTAACAGCCGAGGGATACAAATTTAATTGGGGAAAGGAGGAGGCTGCGTTCCCCTCTTGTCGTGATTGGCTGGTTAATGCCCTTCCTCTGCGTTATCCCGACTTTTGTTGCCATTCGTGTTGGACACGGACGCCACTAATACCGGCATTGGAGTGGTATTGTCCCAGGTTATCAATGGCGTGGAGCATGTGATCGCATATAGTAGCAGGGTGTTGTCTCCAGCCGAGCAGCGGTACTACGTAATGCGCCAGGAACTATTGGCTCATGTGGTTTTTGTGCAACAATATCGGCCCTACTTGTACGGTAGACATGTCGAGGTGCGCTCCGACCACGCGGCGGTCCAATACGGGCTACGTGTGGATCAGTCCTCAGGTTAATTATCACGCTGGCTTGAAATCCTGCAGGACTTTTCGTTCCGAGTTTCATATCGTAAAGGTTCTCACTATACGAATGCCAACACCCTATCGCAAGTGTGCTTGTTTTTCGGGTTCCGGTCGTTGTAGACCGGCCGAAGTAACCTTTCCCTCTCCTCTTGTTGCGTCCACTGCAGACTTGATAGGCGGGTCGGGCGACGTACCTGTCATATGGGAAGCGGTTATCGGGTTGGACTACGAGGTGTGGAGATGCCTTGCAGGTAGAGGATGCATCTCTCCTTAAATAGCACCGGCGAGTTAAGGAGACCGCCGAAAACTCTGCTCCGTGCGGTGTCACCTCGTTTGTCCTGCGGGGCGGCCTGCTTATGTACTGGGATGGAGGATTGCACCATTATGCTATTGTTGTCCCTACCACCCTGCGTGGTGAGGTTGTTTTGGCTGTGCATAAATGGTTGTTACATCATGGTATGCAAAAGACGCTGGCCGTGCTTAAATTGGATTTTTACTGGGCGGCCATGGCTTATGATGTCGAAAATTTATTGAAGGGTTGCGTACAATGTGCCCGGCAGAAGCCACCAACAAGATGTTGTTGCCCTCTGCTGCAATTTATCCAGGTATCGCGTATTAATGAAATAGTTGCCCTCGACATTCTCAGGCCGTTTCTTACTTCCGCGCGAGGGAACAGATACTTGCTCGTGGGCATTGAGTACTTCTCATGCTGGCTTATGGCCTGGCCGCTTCCGAATCAATCGGCTGTGACTATTACCAAGGCATTCCTCAATGGTTATGTTCTGGATAAGGGTGCCCCCGAGCACCTCCTGACGGATCAGGGTAAATAAAAGTATTCAAAACTGTTGCGGAAGGTTTGCAATATGCTGGGGACAAAAAATGTTCGCACGTCACCGTAACACCCGCAAACTGATGGCATGATCAAACGCCTACACCGTACTCTGACCTCCATGCTGAGTCACCTGGTCAGCGAGTCACAGGTCGATTGGGTCTTGCCACCTATAGCATGACCCCTCACACATCCACCGGCTACTTTACATTCTTTTTTATGTATGGGAGGGAAGCGGAGTTGGTTTGTGCACCCCTCTCGTCTTAAGCCGTTTATTGCGGCGTGTGAGTTTTTTCATCTCCATATCGCAGGGGCCGAGTGTCAGGTGTGCCCGACGAGCTGAGGCGTGCGTCTGCTAATGCTGGTCCTCAGGAGAGTGTTTCTGTTCCGCCCCCAGGCACTGCTCAATTGATGCCTCGCACGTGGCTGCTGGTGCCGGCCTCGCGTGCTTTGAATGCAGAAAACCCGACGACCCAGCCTACTGCTCTTTGTGAGGAGCCGGCTTCGTCAGGTCGATTTCTTACTTCCCCCGTGCCTTCCAGGGTGGACGAGCCCAAAATACAGTGAGGGAAAAAAGTATTTGATCCCCTGCTGATTTTGTATGTTTGCCCACTGACAAAGAAATGATCAGTCTATAAATTTAATAGTAGGTTTATTTGAACAGTGAGAGACAGAATAACAACAACAAAATCCAGAAAAACGCATGTAAAAATGTTATAAATTGATTTGCATTTTAATGAGGGAAATAAGTATTTGACCCCCTCTCAATCAGAAAGATTTCTGGCTCCCAGGTGTCTTTTATACAGGTAAATAGCTGAGATTAGGAGCACACTCTTAAAGGGAGTGCTCCTAATCTCAGCTTGTTACCTTTGTAAAAGACACATGTTCACAGAAGCAATCAATCAATCAGATTCCAAACTCTCCACCATGGCCAAGACCAAAGAGCTCTCCAAGGATGTCAGGGACAAGATTGTAGACCTACACAAGGCTGGAATGGGCTACAAGACCATCGCCAAGCAGCTTGGTGAGAAGGTGACAACAGATGGTGCGATTATTCGCAAATGAAAGAAACACAAAATAACTGTCAATCTCCCTCAGCCTGGGGCTCCATGCAAGATCTCACCTCGTGGAGTTGCAATGATCATGAGAACGGTGAGGAATAAGCCCAGAACTACACGGGAGGATCTTGTCAATGATCTCAAGGCAGCTGGGACCATAGTCACCAAGAAAACAGTTGGTAACACACTATGCCGTGAAGGACTGAAATCCTGCAACGCCCGCAGGGTCCCCCTGCTCAAGAAAGCACATATACATGCCCGTCTGAAGTTTGCCAATGAACATCTGAATGATTCAGAGGACAACTGGGTGAAAGTGTTGTGGTCAGATAAGACCAAAATTTAGCTTTTTGGCTTCAACTCAACTCGCCGTGTTTGGAGGAGGAGGAATGCTGCCTATGACCCCAAGAACACCATCCCCACCGTCTAACATGGAGGTGGAAACATTAGGCTTTGGAGGTGTTTTTCTGCTAAGGGGACAGGACAACTTCACCGCATCAAAGGGACGATGGACGGGGCCATGTACCGTCAAATCTTGGGTGAGAACCTCCTTCCCTCAGCCAGGGCATTGAAAATGGGTCGTGGATGGTTATTCCAGGGTGACAATGACCCAAAACACACAGCCAAGGCAACAAAGGAGTGGCTCAAAAAGAGGCACATTAAGGTCCTGGAGTGGCCTAGCCAGTCTCCAGACCTTCATACCATACAAAATCTGTGGAGAGAGTTGACGGTTCGAGTTGCCAAACGTCAGCCTCGAAACCTTAATGACTTGGAGAAGATCTGCAAAGAGGAGTGGGACAAAATCCCTCCTGAGATGTGTGCAAAGCTGGTGGCCAACTACAAGAAACGTCTAACCTCTGTGATTGCCAACAAGGGTTTTACCACCAAGTACTAAGTCATGATTTGCAGAGGGGTCAAATACTTATTTCCCTCATTGTTCAAATAAACCTATCATTATAATTATAGACTGATCATTTCTTTGTCAGTGGGCAAACGTACAAAATCAGCAGGGGATCAAATACTTTTTTCCCTCACTGTAAGCACCACCTTGTAGTAATCTACATAGAGACACTTTGGAAACTCATTGCGTGTGTTTAATTTAAATGTTCTACCCAGGAATGCTTTTTGAGGTCTTTCAGACGTGTTTCTGCCATGGCCCTGGTTGGGGATGTTTTATGAGAATTAATACAATAATTTGTGTGTGTGCAGGCAAACGGAAATGGCTGGTAAATACCATTTTCGTAGATACACACCTTGCCTTAATGTCTCGAGTTGTAACAACTCTGATGCTCTATTCATAATACGTACGTGTGTTGAGTTTATTTCGCACTATGCGTAGCCAACTGTGCCGATTGGAGGTGTGGAGGAAGGACAACAAACTCAACACAATAAGCAGTTCTAAAGAAATGAGTTTCAGTTTCGATTTAAAATTGCACAGCAATTAAAGTCAAGGCAAATATATGAAGGTGAAATGTGGATATGTTAATGCATCAATGTTGAAATTAATTAGGTCACTTTAATCAGTCGCTATTAATAGTTTAGGCCTGTGAAGTTGAATAACTATAACCTCAATATATCTCCTTAATGAAATGTAGTACATTTTAGTAGCTGTCTGTGAAAGTGAAAGGCAAGCCACTTGATTTTAACGAGATTGTGGCCAGTAAAACAAATAAGTTTAGACTTTCCTCTAATTTTTATGTCTAACCTAGCTTGGCTCCCAACTTTCTGCAGCATCTCTATGTCACTATGTCTGCATGTGGCGTTCATCAAGCAAATGCAGTTCATAATAAACATTCGGCTCATGTGGGTAGCTATACAACACATCTTCTCTCTGAATTCAGCTTGTTTAAGTTTATTTATTTGCACAGTTTGTGCAAAGTTGGTGTCGTGGTGATATGTAATCTAATAAGAAATGTTGCTTAATAATAAAAGCAATAATATAAGGCTACATATCCCATTACTAATTAAAGTTAAGTGTCACAGCATGCGATTATTTGTACTTGGAAGCTTGAATATAAAATTGCGTTGTGCAATGCGTGAATTCAAGTGTCAAGAAAGCCATAACTAAAGTTTGTAAGTAATCACATAAGTTGGATTCATTCATAAAACAAACTGACTCTTGTCATGTGTGTGGGTGTTTTAGAATAAATGATACAAAAGATTCAATTTTTTTTCATAAAACGGAGAATTTTCACGAGTTAACAAGAAACGCTGGTTCACGTGGCATTGCGTGTTAAACAGGGATGGGTGGGGGTCCACGTGTCCAGGGAAAGAATGTGTGGTGCAGACTCCAATATTCATTGGGCATTTCTATTAGCACTTGAATGGGATACATAGTTTATCTCTATGTCTTACGGACCTTTAGGCGAAACAAAGTGCTCAAACTTGACTTTATCCATCGAGGAAGATGTGTTAACGTTCTAAAATACGTATTACGTAATTTCGTAAAATTAAAGAAGAATGAAACCAATAAGTAATTAAACTAGATTCGAAGCTTTCGTGACTGCAGGAATTATTATTTGGTTCTTTCGGTAGTCACGTAGAAATAAATTAAATTAAATAATAGAATACGACGTTTTGATTGCAACAATCTTTGAAGGAACGTAATCAACGAGGTGGGGTGTTGACTAGTGTTGGCCGACTCTCTGTGTTGTATTGCATTATATTTCCAAGTTTACTATGTTTGTTTTCTCATTCATTTGTACCTGATGATGGTTGCTTGTGTTGCAATCGAGACGTTGTATTCTATTATTATATAATTTAATGTATTTCTATGTGACTTTACCGAAAGAACCAAAGAACAATTATTAATTATTGTGGCTATGGTGTACTCTGCCCACATTAAAATACTATGAATATATTTCATGCACCAAATGCAATGAATATTTCTCATGCAACACAATAGAATGCAGTCACTTATCTTGCGGACTTATTTTTTATTTACAAGGTGTACCTTTGCCTTCCAGAAAGTTATGCAATTGTTTTGTGGTCATAAAATACGTGTGCGCAAAATGTTGTTTTAACTTTAATATTGTAAGTGCATTTCATGTTTTTAAAAGTTACACAAATATGATTAAATGTTGTAGTAGTAGTTTATAGACAGCGTATTATCTAAAATATAATTATCTATATTGCATATGCGCATACTTGTGTTGACAGCACGGGGGGATCTGAGAACAGTACGGCTCCCCATGGCCGTGGTTACTAATTCACGTGACGGGAACAGACAGGGTCACATAAGGGTAATATGGGACCTAATTGGTCGTTAATAATGATTGATGTGACGGGAACTGACAGGGTCGCGTGAGAATAAGCAGGGGACCAAGTCGGTCGTAAATAGTAATTGGGACAGAGACAGACAGGGCCAGGTGCGACGAGAGAGGGTTCGGGGAAAAGGGGTGTGGCCGGGTCGTGAGGGGGATAAAAGCCAGCCTGGAACAGGGCTCGGGGCTGCTGTTGTGCGGGAACCAAGGAACTGCCGTCGCCGTCATCATCTTGGAAGCGGGTCGTCTTCATCGTCCTGGAATAGGCACCTTATAGTCTTGGAAGGCTAGAGTTATATTGTCTCCGTGACTGCTATGTGTACGCTCCTGTGTAGCTAGCCAACTACACAGGGAGCATCGCGTAAGTTACCCAAGTGTATATAGTGACTCGTGGTTTTTCGTTAAGTTATCAGTGAGTCGGCGGACTTTATTCATAATAAATATACATATAACTGAACAAGAAGGTTTTATCTGAGAGCTACATTACACTTGTACGCATACACTATATATCTATCTATCAAAAATGATGTAGATCTCAAATTTACCCTATATACTGCCAGAGCACAAGTTTTATCAAGCATCTATGAATGATGGCATGATACCAGTGAGTCATCTGGCCAATGTCAGCCCTGTTCAAGTTAGACTGCCCTGCTGAAGTTTACACACAGCACCAGGTACTCATTTAAGGCCGAGTCAATATAAAGAGAGGCTAAGAGCAGCTCCAGATGACATATTGTACCGAAGTTTGGAGCCAGGAATCTCACCAAAGTCACTTGGATTAGCGCAGTGTGCTAACCAAATCTGCTGTTTGCCACTAAGTGGTGGTGGTGATGCAGCTATAACACTTGTGGCAGGCTAGATGTACTTATTAGCCACGTGATGTGATAATGGAAGTTGATAGAATGGGTACCACAAGAAACTGGTTACCCACCATAGGAATCGAGATTTTCCACCAATTGTTTAGGGACATAAAACTAAATATGAACACTGCCCCATGCTAATTTGAGTGTACGAAAACAATGCACGAACAAGTTTCATTGGCAACGTTTTTATCACCCGTTTTAAATGTGGGTTCGTGTGCTTTTATAAACACAAAAGCAAGTGGAAGTATTTTTGCCGAAAGGTTTAATAAATGTTGTCTGCAATGAAATGCATTGGAAATTTGTATAGTTTTTCATCACTGGAAGAGAATGTGGTAGCTTACAAAATCAACCATCAACCTATTTTAAATGGGCTAGCCATCAAACAAAGATGATCACTGCATTGTGCGCTTTCAGATGCGCTTCTGCAGCCATCTGGAACACTCCTCGTTTTGATATTAGGACGCTTCTGGAGCTATGTATGCATTTTCAAATCTAGATTGAAAACGTATTTCTTTAGAACTGCTGTTTGTATTTAATTTGTTGTCCTCCCCTCGCACCTCCGATTAGCACAGTTGGCTATGTAAGGTGTGAAATAAGTTCAGCATACATAATGTAACATGTAATGTTAATACTACTGTTTATTATTCGTTTTTTTATATGTAATAACAGTAGAGTCAACCTATGGTGTGAGTGGACTATTCGCGATGGGAAGTAATGACAGGGGAGTCAGCCTGCAGTACGAATGGACTAGTGGCCATGGAAGGTAATGACAGGGGAGTCAGCTTGCAGTACGAAGGGACTGGTGGCTATGGGAATGATCGAGAATAGGAGTGTGGCCAGGTGACAGAAGAGGACGATAGAGTCTGCTGGTAGAACGAGTGTCTATAACCAGCGAGAAGGTTCGGGAATGGGGGCGTGGCCTCAGGCCGTATATAAGGGAGATGCAGGGGAGACTCGGGGCTGTTGCAGTGGGATCTCTGCCTGTTCAAGTGAACGTGTCTTCAATAAGGCAATGGTCCACTTTGAAGCAGGCAGCATGTCACGTTGCTTTGGTTAAATAATGTGGCCGCAGGAAATCGAACCACGGACGTCCACAACCAGTGACGAATAATTCTACCGCTGGGCCGCTTCACAACAAACAATTGTGTGTACGCTCACGACATCAGACAATCTATTCCTGTAATATCTTGCAACATTTCCATGGAAGGTTGAGCACCCAGAGTATTGTCAGTCAAAATAACTTCGTTTCATAAAGTAATTTGGATTAACCAATGAAAAACTGTTGAATTACCCATGACCACCCACGAAGACGGGCTTAATGACCATCATCTACATCAGTGGCCCAGAGCCATTTATTTAAATTCATCTGTTAGCATTGCAAGGCATTACACTTTCACAGTCAAGCACTGTTCACTTATCTCTTTGGCGACGTTTAAGTATAACTTGCATTGCACCTTGTTTTTTATCGCTTCCTGCATGGGATGTGTTGAGGACAGAAATGTTACTGAGATGTTTCTGATTATATGGAGTTTGTCTGTTAGGATAAAGTCGATCATATTCACGTCCATGTCCGAGATAAATTGTTTTCCTTCATCATGTCTTTGCTGGCTGTGAACTTTATTAGAAGCTCACCTTCTGCATTCCCCACTTCCCATGCCAAACTTTCCAATCATCTTATCGTCTCTACACTAACTTGATTAGATGGATGTTACCAATTTAAATTATGCATTAGCTAGCATAGCAATAAATATTGTATTCAAAGTGGAGGGAAAGGTTAGAAAACAGTGAAAACAATGTCGGAAAACTGCAAAATACTTCTCATCTAGAGTTATATAGCATCTTATTCCAATGCGATTTACAGCAATTATAAAACTGTACATAAGATGATAACAGTTAAGATAAAGAGTGGTGTTATGGAAAGTGGTGGCATAGTTATGGTGGCAGGAGAACAGGTGACAATGGTTAAGAAAAGGTTGCGGTAGTGATAGGGGTTGGGGTAGCGACAGGGGTAGTGATAGGGGTTGGGGTAGTGATAGGGATTGGAATAGTGATAGGGGTTGGGGTAGTGACAGGGGTTGGGCTAGTGATAGGGATAGCGGTAGTGACATGGTTGGGGTAGTGATAGGGGTAGGGGTATTGACAGGGGTAGTAATCGGGTTTGGGGTAGTGACAGGGGTAGTTATAGGGGTAGTTATAGAGAATGGGGTAGTGATAGGGGTTGGGGTAGGCCTGGTCCTAGCTGGGAGTGGGTGTAGGGAGTAGCAGTAGGATGGGCTAGGGAGAAGGGATGGGGGTTGTTTTAATAATAATAATTTACACTTATAAAGTCGCAAGGCGCTGCACAGAGCTAGAAGCGAGTAAGTAAATAACTCACGTAATTCTAAAACCTAATATAAGCATGCAGGCTCATCATCAGGAGAAAAGGCCTTTAAGAAAATAATGTATGGCGGGATTTAAATAAACCGAGGGACTCAGCAGATCAAATATTCGATGGAAGTAAATTTCACAGCTTGGGTGCAACACGGGAAAAGGCCCCCCGGTCACCCATTGAACGGAGGTGGAAGAGGTCACAGATGTAACAGTGGGAGGTATTGTTGAGTGCTTTGTATTTGAGAAGTAGTTTTAAGGGAGGGACGGAAGCCGGCTATGGTGAAGATGGGCGTTGGTTCCAGTGAAAGTAAGCAACAAGGGAAAAGGAATTAAAGCATTAGTGAGTGCAGGGCGATGGAGGCACAGAGAGAGACGTTGAAATCAGGAGCATGGAGGATGGGATGGGCTACAGGAGTAAGAGATGAGAGAAGCAAGATAAGTTGGGGGCAAGACCATGGAGAGATTTAACGACCAGAGTGAGAAATGTAAACAGACAGCGATAGGTAGACAGGGAGCCAGTGGAGTTGGGAAAGGAGAGCAGAAGTGTGGGGATTGTGGGGGAGGTTAAACATGATCCAGAGCTGAGGCATTTTTTATCTGTTGTTGGAGAGGAGTTGAAGGTGTCAGCAGGAAGGCCGAGACGAAGAGAGTTGCAGTAGTCAAGGTGAGTGCACACAAGGGAGTGAATCAGAAGTTTAGTATCAGTGAGTCAGCTGAAACGAAAAAGATAAATAAAAGAAGAGATGGCGATGAAAAACGCAAGATTGAATACACAGAACTCCGGAAAATGAGTAAGAAACACAATCAGAAAGAAAATCGTAGAACACAGCACAAAACAAATTATTGAACACCTCATAGTGAGCAATTGGAGTATGAATGCAGCAAAATGAAATTGATGATTGTCACTTAGCAAATGGAAGCACTTGGTGAGAAAGATGGAACCTAATGCATGGTAGAAATAGAATTGTAAAACATTAGTGAAGGAATTCTCGATAGCCAAATAAATGCGCATATCCGAGGAATAAGACAGATTCGCAGATGGAAAGGAGGACATTCCAGAGGTCACACTTGGAGAAGTCAGCTCTGCACTTTGCAGAATGAAAGGAGTGGAAAGCTGCCAGACAAAATGGTTTAATTGTGGACACCATCATCAATGAAGTGGGACAAAATGTTTACACAAGAAAAAAAATCCGCAATCATGGAATTATCCCTCAATCATTATTTTATAGTAAGATGTGTCACGTGAACAGAACATGCCAATTCGTTGCAAGTGTAGTGGCGTAACGTGCTGGGTTTGCAAACAGCAGATGCATTTGAGGGCGAGCAGGTGCAAGCATTAAGACATGGAGTAGCCGCCAGAGAGGCGCCAGCAATTAGGGGGAGAAGCAATAATTAACCGGGTGCATTTGGAGACAGGCAGGTGCGAGCTATGGAAACACGGGGTAGACGCCAGAAAGGCAGGAGATGGAGATGATAAGAGAGAGAGAGAGCACGTGCAGGAGGCGCCACTGAGGTGCCAGCTGAATGGGAGGTAACTGAGGACCCTTAACGAGGAGGGGGATATAAGGGTGTGCGCGGAGCAACACGGGGTTGGTTGGAGCTGAAGGAACGAAGAGGACAAGAGCTGGGAGAAGAAGCCTGGGACCTCGCCCTCCACACCTCGTCCTCCCCAGCGGTGTTGGCTGATCCCCTGCTGGGGGCAAGGACGAGGGTGGAGGTAAGAGAGAAGAATGACAGGCTCGCGGAGTATTAAGTGACAGGCTAGCAGAGAATTAAGTGACAGGCTAGCGGAGTATTAAGTGACAGGCTAGCGGAGTATAGAGAGAGGGAGTTCGGAGCAAGAGCGCGTTGTGTTTGTGTGAGGAGCATCCATATGGGATGAGAAGTAATAAAGTGACACAGGAGAAAAGCTAAAAGTGTCCTGTGTGAATACACCACTAAACAAGTACAGCAAACCAGTGTGTTGGAGAGCAATCCACAACATTTACAACTTCAGGTGAAAGCCAGATTTGTGGAGAAATCCCCCTGTTTCATTCCATAAAGAGGATAGATGTGATGACGTCATTCTTCTATTGAAAAAGTGTGATAAACTGACTTGAAAATCTATCGACCAATTATCCTCGATCCAGCAGTAGATTGACCATGATTGATGATGATTGAAATATAAATGTTGCTGTATTATCGCAATGATGCACTTTGCAATTGTAGTGGCATCGGTGGATGCCACTGCATGTCATGTGAAGCCGACGTTGCACTCCGTGTGCAGTGTCAGCCCCTGAGGGCTAGGGGGCGAGAGCGCCTGGAGCAGTGCAGAGGTTCACATGGGGCCATGGCTGCTGTTGTTCACCTGAAGACATGAAGCCGTCACCCTGAAAAGAAACCCCGAAGACAAGAACCGGACCCGAGCCGGGGTCCAGTCTTGACAGCCTCCCCCAGTTGTGTTAGGGCTAGTTAGCCCGGAAGGACTACCTTCCTAGGTTATCTGGTGGAAGGGGCAGATACCTCTTTGTGTTAGGGTGTTGTATAATAAACGTGTTGCCTCCAGAGAAGCCTCTCTCTCCATTTGTACCCATTACATAATGACAAAGTCACTTTGATTGCACGCCATTATCATATGAAAGTCGTCGAAAAATGCATCGCTTAATATCCTATTGTATCTTGCATTTTCATGTTAAGTGTTGTGGCTCATTAAGTTTTAATGCTGTATCAAAGCACTGAGTTGACACTCATGGAATTCCATATTTCAATCTGGGATTGAGCCACCCACGTGTAAACCAGGTTATCAAGTATAACAAAGAAAGTGTTCTGCATTTATCGAAGTCATCACTTACCGCGCATTTTTCAAATGTTTAACGTTTGCTTTCACTTCATGCAGCATATTCTAGATTTGATTACTCAAGTTGGGTCTTGTGGTTAACCCATCTTTACATAGCATGACGGTGTTGATGATGTCAACTGTGAGATGACCGAGGTCAATTGAAGTACCTCCCAATGTAGTTCCCCAATTATCTTCTTACTGGGTTATTTTCTGGTTTGCAATATAATTAACTCCTGGTTGTGATAGTTATGGATGGTAGATAGCAGGGTGAGCTGCCTCACAACACGACACTCATTAATTGCACATTTAGAATACAAGTGATTTTTCTTTCGTAAAATGTGGAATTATAATTAAATGGAAATGTTTGGAAGGAATTATGTTCAATTTGTAATGTAGTATTCGCCTCGTCTTAGGAGTTGTCTGGAGAGTTTGCAACAACATCGTAAAAGTAGTTTAAAATATATATAAAGAAAATGTAGTTTAAATACCTTGCCAACTTTTCGCATAATCCCCTTATATGGTTGAATAATGTTGAAGAGCAAGGTTGTTTAAATGTCTTGCAGCCAGAGATGGTAATGGCATAATTAAAAAGATAACCTTCCAACATGGATTATTAAAATAATGCCCATTGGATACATGCAAATTGCTTTTTCATGTAAAGGTGTATTAATAATAAACCTACCAACTTATAATTATAGGAAAGTAATTCAGGTACAGCTGTTTTTTTATTTAATAAAGATTACTTAATGTGCATCTCACAGTCAATGTTGTGATATATTATCCCTTTACACATTACTTTAGGTGCTCTGTTCAATATCAGCAGTCAATATTCTGGATGTGAATTGACATTCTACTCGGGATAATCCAAATAATTAAGTTAAGACATAATGTTCATCTGCCAGTACAACATACAAAAATGATTGGCTTAACGATCTTATCGGTACAGACTTTTCAAGCAAAATACACGTGTACATGTATGACCTGCTTGTACTTATACACTGAAAAGTAATTTTGTCCCTTTCTTACATCATCAATAAATGTTACCATTAACATTTTCCAAAATGCTTTTTGTTGCAATTTACACCAGGGGGAAATTGGACCTGTGGAGGTTTATTTTGTCAGACTGTGTTAACAATGATGCTGTAAATGCTTAAAACAACAACAACAACCCCGAAATGTTACGTAACCAAATGGGTTTACATCTGTACGACTCTTAGAAGGAAAGACAAGAAATAAGAAAAATGTTGGGTAACATTAGTGAATTGTTACAACACATATGTGAAGCTATAGTTCACGGCGAATAGCAAAGATGTTTCGTTATTGAAATTGCCATCAGACGTTTCATAGCCACCCTCATCAAAGCACTGATCCGGGGATTGGTGAGATTCTGAGTGTTAATATGGAAGCTATTGATTTTAAGTTGATGGTCTCAGCCGAAGTGACCAACAACTGTATATGACAAGAAAAAGCACACAATCAGAAAGTTGTGTTTTTACTGCTGAATTGAACATAGCCAAGCCACAAATATTACAAACTCTAAGATATGTAATCGTCATCAACCATTGTATATTCACTGCTAGCTTTAAGACCTTCCTGTAATACCATAATCTATCGTATTCCTGCACAATCTATCGTATTACTACATTTCTCATCTCTGCTCTGATCATCCTCTGACAAATTGTCTCCCTTGGCCGCCACTGTTACCAGTTTCGTCCAGCAGCCTTTCTCTCTCCGCGATCTGTTTGGCTCAAGCCTACTTACGAAATAATCAATACGATGTATCGGGTTTACATTTGTTCCTTGATCCACATGTTCCTGTTTCTGTCGCTCAAAGCAATTCTGAGCATGCATGTCTCCATGTGTCTATGAACACTAGTCATATTTTATTCCAGCACAGCAGCACAATGCATACTTAGGGCACCACGGTGACGAAATGTAAAAAACCTCGCCTGGTATGCAAGGAGGTCGTCGTTTAGATCGCCACTGATGCCTGTATATTTTGAGTTTAAATGTGCTCTCTGTGGAAGCGTGGATTTTTCTCTGGGTCCTCCGGTTTTCCCCTCGACACTTAGAAGCAAGTGTTTAGAGTATTTGGCTGCAATACATTTTCACGCAATAAACCACTTCATTGATGTATGATTTGTAGCCACGTAGCTTCTGAATAATAGATACATAGCTCAGTGGGCGTTACCTGATAAAATAAAAATTTCAGTTTAATCACTTGAGATTGGATTGGGATCCCAATGATGAAACAGAGAGGCAACTGAGAGTGGGGATGGACAAATTGGGGAAATTTGAGCTTGATAATCAGAATCGGAAAATGTAAATATACTGGAGGAATCCGATTAGATATGAAGCTCTTATTCACAGATGTTCTGTAGGGGCATGTAAGAACGTCACAACAACAAACAATACAAAAGCATGATAGTAGTGAAAAGTAATGAACAGCGACAGTGTGCCCGAAGACGAAACATTGTCATCACTGTATATCAACGGCTTTGACTGATGGATTGGAAATGTAGACAATGACAAATATTGACATGTGGTGAACCATTATGTATTCAACACAGGAGAACATGGCATAGTGTTGCATAAGGGAGGCCTATTCAAGAGTCTCCAGTGGTAGTTTTGTCATCTTCCAGCACTCTTCTTTGACGTCATGTGAGTCTTTGCTCCATGTAAAACTTATGGAAATATGTTTTCACATCCTTACAATATCTATCGAATAGGACAATTGCAACATAATACTATGTAACGCAATTTTGTTCCTGTGTAGTAAGTGTTATTTCGTAATTGCTTATGCCTAAAAAGTATAGAAAATGGATATTATTCTCCACAAACTTTGCTTTTGTGACCAGGGCATTGATGTTTTGAAATGTACCTATTTTCAATGAGAACATGGGCGAATTTGTGTCTTTTATTTCACATCAAGTCAGCAAATAACTAAATATGAATCAAAATGAAAATGTATTTATACTAAAATAATACAAAATGACTACAAAAGATTTATAAGTGAGTCGTTTTTCGAGATTTACGATGATACTGTAAATCACTTTCACGAATGAGCCCCCAAATGTAGTCTCCTATCTTGTTCTCGTCATACTGTTCTTGGTAGCGGCGCCTTGCTCCTCCGAGTACGCTCCCATGTTCTCCTTGAATTTATCAAGATGACCATCAAGGATTTGGACTTTGAGGGACATCCTACAACCCATTGTGCCGTAGTTCTTCACCAGAATCTCAACCAACTCCATATAGTTTTCGACCTTGTGATTGCCCAGCAAGCCACGAACCACTGCGACAAAGCAGTTCCAAGCAGCTTTCTCCTTACTAGTGAGCTTCTTGCGGAATTAATTGCACTCCAGGATCTTCCTTATCTGTGATCCGATGAAGACACCGGCTTTGAACTTTGCCTCAGACAGCTTAGGGAATAAGTCTTGAAGGTACTTGAAGGCTGCTGACTCCTTATCTGCGGATCTGACAAATTGTTTCATAAGGCCCAATTTGATGTGCAGTGGTGGCATCCACACCTTCCGGGGTACACCAGTGGCTCCGACTTGACGTTGTTCCTCCCCACAGCGAACTCGGTCTGCTGTGGCCAGTCCCATCTGTGGTAGTGCACCTTGGTGTCCCTGCTGTCCCAAAGGCAAAGATAGCAGGGAAACTTGATAAAACTTCCTTGGAGACAGATCAGGAATGCCATCATTTTGAAGTCTCCGATGACCTCCCAGCCATACTCATCATACGTCAAGGCATCCGGCAAGGTCTTGATGCTGTTGTAATCCTTTTTGAGGTGCACCGAGTGAGCCAAGGGAAGAGATCGGTACTTGTTACCATTATGGAGCAGCACAGCTTTGAGGCTCCTGGATGAGCAGTCAACGAAGAGGCGCCACTCATTCTGGTTACAGGCGATTCCGATTGCCTCGAACAGACTGGTCACATTGAGGCAGAAGCAGAGCCCATCTTGACGGGTGAAGAAGCTGCAAAAAGGTTGGTGATACTTCCTCTGATCTGTGACTTTCACACATTCATCCAACAAGTTACACTGCTTGAGCCTAGACAAAAAAAGCTCGGCATTGAACTTGGTGAGACCAATATCTCTGATCAAGTCGTTGAGGTCTTTTTGGTTGGGGTAGTATGGGTTTTTCTCCTCAGCTCCACCTCTGAAATTATCATCCGGATCTACAACGCCTTCCTCGCTCTCAGACTTGCTGCTTTCTTCTAAAGACGGCTGCTCTCTCTCCGTAGGAGTGGGTACGGGGAGAAGATGGCAGTGTGGCACCAGGGCGATGGATGAACAAAGGTCCAGATACATTATAGCAGGTGTATTCTTGCCAGTCCAACGTTTGGAAGGGCCCACCATGCAGATGTGTTACGAAGGGCCCACCATGCAGATGGTGTTACGAAGATCCACGACGGGGAGAAGAAGCCTCTAGCCACGTGGTCCAGGACCCAGCTTGTGGTCCAGACCAGGATAGTGAACCGTGTCTAGTTCTACCGTAGCGTGGTTAGATGGGCATTCGAGACCCAAGTGTAGATTGTGTTATGTTGCGTGCTGTTGTGTAATAAATAGTGTTGCTCCCAAGATAATGTCTGCGACTCAGTTAGACTTACTATGCAAATTGTTTTTTTTACAAATTTTAAAAAAGTCAGAGCAACAATTGTACATCTTACCTTCCAGATATGTTTTGCATTGCTCGTAGGTGAAATGAGATGCCCAGGGGTTGTCTTGATCCCTGACAGGCATGCTGAAATATGCCTTGAAGGTCCCACACATCTTAGAAAATGCTAGCATAGAGTGCTTTTTAGCTCTTGTCTTAATAAATTGGCCGCAAACATAGCAAAATGCATCTGCCAGATGATTGCAGCCTCTTGATGCCATCTCAGAAAAATGCAGATATGTGTAGAGGAGTAGTGTGATGATGTCATGTCATAGGCGCCGTAAGGTGTGATGACATCATGTCATGAGCGCTGTAAGGAGACACCCTCAAGAACGGGGGTGGGTCGGAGTAAAGGGGAGGAGCCGCCCAAGGGGGTACTTAAGGGGGACCCCGTGACAAAGGCGGGGTCGTTGTGGGA
Organism: Entosphenus tridentatus; assembly: GCA_014621495.2. Lineage (NCBI taxonomy): Eukaryota > Metazoa > Chordata > Hyperoartia > Petromyzontiformes > Petromyzontidae > Entosphenus > Entosphenus tridentatus. The sequence goes on along the minus strand of CM025660.2, from coordinate 8,765,448 downwards.
GTCTGGGGTGTGGATTAGCTGAAGGGAGTCTCTCCCGCTCGTGACCGGATGGTGTTGGCTGAACCCCCGTCTGGGCTCAATGAGCGGGAGAGCTGAAGGGATAGCTGAGAGTAGGGCTCGAGAAAGTCTGTGAGAACCAGCAAAGAGTGAGTGGGGTTCTTCTCTCCTCGGTCGGGCGGTGTTGGATGAACCCCCGTCCCGACCCAAGTGAGAGAGCCCAAGGGTTGGCTGAGGTTAGGACAAGTAGAGCCTGGGGGTCCCCGGGAAGGACCGAGCATAGAGAAAGCCCTTACATGAAGTTCCTTATCCGCGTGGTTCTATGCCTCAACAACTGGTGTCAGAAGTGACCGCAACTCTTCATCGCCATGTTGTGAGATCGAATGATGAGAAGAGCCCGGAGGAGGCCCCCACAACGTCCCCGGAGTACTGGGGCCCCAGTGATGCACCCCGTGCAGTTGACCGCTTATCTCGGAGGTGGGTGCCCAGTCGCGCACGCTCATCACACTTTTGGAGCAGGATCAGGCGGTTCCTGCCATTTCTTATCCCGCCATGTTCGATTTTGGCGCCGTTTCTTCAACCGATGCGATGCAGCAATCGGTCGCCATCTTGCCCCCGGGTGCGCCGCAGGAACCGAGCGCCATTTAAGACGCGATGCAGCAACCGGGCGCCATTGCTTTAGCTGCAGCGATGCCGCTGAGTATGTATTCGGGAGTGCCCATGCCGGTATTCAGCTCCGGCTCTTCAAAACTCCGTCGCCTGCTGCATGTTCATCCATTCATCGCAGCTGGTGGTGACTGGGTGTCCTTTTGCGACCAGTTTGACGTGGCTTACATCTTGGTCAGGTCGCCTATGGACGAGGCCCTCAAGGCATTCCCGACAGCGTTGGATGATAATTCCTTAGCCGCGTTTAATTAAATTCCGCCTGCAGACAGTGCGACACTCCCGATGGCGTATGCCCAAATAGCTACTATTTTTGAGCCGCCCTCCAGCATGCGTCAGAAGTTCTTGCTGCTGAGGCGAGAGGAGGCCGAGACGCCTCTCGCCTTCCACAGCTCCTTGTTGGCGCTGGCCTGGGTGGCCTACCCCAAAATGGATGCTACGGCACTCGACTCATTGGCCTTGGAGCATCTGCTCTCCCTCGCGTGGTAGCTCGGGATAGTTTTATCTATAGCAGATGAGGCGGACGTCTCTTCCCTCAAAGTGGTGTAGGGGATCCAAGCACACCTCAGCCTGCGCCAGTGGCCTGGTGTGGCGCTGTGCACAGGGGACCCGGGTCCAGCGAAGGCTGCTGCGCTGCAGGACAGGGATTGTCTTACCACCCTCTGTACGCAACCAATGCTGGAGAGGCGCCAGGGGCCACAAAGCTGAGCAGCGATGGCGTGCGAGGTCGTCTCTTTCGCAGCCTGGCCACATCGCATTGGGCTGCTGCAGTGCTCCTGGGGCCTTCGGCGGGACCTCGTATCCCTCCGCCTCCACATCAGCGACATCTTCTGGGCCTCAGGCAAATCGCAACATATCAGCCACTCGGCCGCTCCCCCCAACTCACACATATAGCGGGGAGACGGCTCATGATCACCGGGGCACCTGTAAAAGTTCGGCGTTGCTCGATGTTTGCTCACCGTCAGTCTCTGGGTGGCCTAAGGGAGTCCATCAGTGGGCTGCAATCGTACATCGCATGGTGGCGGCCGCGGCGGGTTCCTCCGGTTATGTCCAAGGTGTGGAAGTTCGCATTTTGGTGGACACGGGCGCGTCGGCCACCATTAAATCGACATGCATTTTCGGGTTGCTACCACACAGCATTGGTCGATTGATGCCTGTTACGGGATGCTTGTGTTGCTGATAATGGAGGCAGTCTGGGTACATTGGGTCACATCATTGCCTCCGTTCGAATTAGTGATATTGAATTGGAAAAGCCCATCTTGGTCTTAAAGGCGTTGGCGGTGCCATGCCTTTTGGGCACAGACTTTTTGGCCAAAATGCCCATAAAAATATTGATCGACCAGGGTTGTGTGGAGATGCCGTCGGGCCGTCACTTGAACTTTTTGCCTTCCCCTACCATGTTGACTCCTCTTGTAGCCAGCGTAAGAGCTTTGGATAAGGATTCCATTAACATTCCACCTGGATCCCAGATTTTGATACCGCTGACATTGCGCAAGCCCCTAAAATTGCAGTCGCCGGAGGCGAGTGCCCTGTTAACGCCCTCTAACTACTTCCCGCGGACATCCTGGTTGGTGGGTGCCCTGACAGTTGTGTCAAAGGACCAGGAGCCCTTTTTACAAATTCTGATCGTGGGTCCTTCGCATGTAGTGGTTCCGGCCGGCACTGTTTTGGCACACGCAACCCCAGCTCGCCCACCGGACAATGCCATGCCGGTTGAGAGGGTAGTGGCTGGCGTAGTGCAAGAAGGGTGTGCCCGACGTCTCCTGGATTGGCGCGCTCTGTCGGGAAAATGCCCTCTAGTCCCTGGAGGAGTGGCAGCGGCTCCACGCGCTTATCGCGCAATTCGCGATTTGTTTAGCCACGGCAAATTCGATATTGGATGCACATCCTTACTGGAACATCACATAGAGATGGGGAATGCGCCTCCTATCCGGCTGAATTCACATCGCTTTAGCCCTAGAGAGAAAGAGTATGCCCACTTGTCCGTTGATGAAATGTTAGCGGCGGACATCATCTCTCCTTCGAATAGCCCTTGGGGTACCCCTATCGTGTTAGTCAAGAAACGGGATGGGAGTCTCCATTTCTGCATCGACTTTCATAAATGAAACAAGATTTTGGTGGCAGACGCCTATCTCCTTCCTCGTATGCACGTTTTGCTTGACGCCTTCTCGGGTGCGTGATTGTGTGAGGAGATCACAAATCGTTGAAAGATCTGGACAAAGTCCCATCGGTGAGCACCTCCGGCAGGCAAGGCTGCGTTGGATGGGTCATGTAGCCCGCATGGCCAGCCACCGCATGCCTAAACAGCTTTTGTTTGGCCGGATCGAGGGGGCTAAATGGGCGCAGCACGGGCTAGAGAAGAGATGGAGTGATGTGGTACAGGAGGATGTGGAGCTGAGTGGACTTGCCAATGACTAGTACCAGCGGTGTCAAGATCGGCCTCTATGGAGGAGGCTCGTGAAGGATGCTATTGGGCAGTTGGAGGCAGTCGCCCTCCAACAACAATAGAGAAGGGAGGAGCAATGCTCACAACAATGAGTGGAGCACCGGTGTCTAAAGCACAGAAATTTGGCACAGTAGGGGGCACAGGTGGTGCATCAGCCAGTCATCTCAGTCAGTCGACCCGTGGCACCTGCTGGGTCTGCCCCGTGACTCCTGTCAGCTGGCGTTCGACACCTCACGTGGCCTCAACGTGCACATAGCCTGGCACAAGCGTTGTGGTGACGTCACCGCCACTTAGTGGAGAATGGCATTTGTTGTTGTTGTTGTTGTGGTGGTACACGCAGCTGCCTGTGATCCAGTACTGTGGAGACAGCAGTGAAGGTTGGTGGATCACCACACAAAAATTGTGAAACTCTTTTCCCTCAGAATCAGAATAAGTTAATTATCTGAGTGAATTACCCATGGGCATCGAGGTGGTACCATATCTTGGCTCGTCGGGAGAAGGAAGTACAGCAAGTGGACTAATCGCCGTCTGTTTCTATCTGTACAGGGATAGGGTGTTGACACACCTCACGTGGTGTGGGTTTTCTTCATGTGTAATAATTGTCTTGGAGACGACTTTTGGAATCGGTCATTTTATTGACTCAAGTTCACATTTACTCCAGTTCACATTTACTCCCCGCTGCTGGTAGGCAACGGAAAGTGGACAGACAGACCACGAGAGATGCACAGCCACGTGGCACTCGAAGCCCCGCTCGCGCGTGTCCCCTTCCTTCCTTCGTTCCTCGTCTGACCACGTGTCGTTCATCTCTCCCCTTATTTAATGCCTGGGTCACGTGGTACGCTCCTTGATAGCCTGCGCCGAATCTTCTAGATTCCCCATCAACTCCCGGGACCATGCCCCTGACTTATCTTCCCATTGGCTGAGGCCAAAGCCAGCAGAACCAATCACCCTAGCTGGCACCTCTCGATCACGCCAGGGCCATGCTCCCAGGCTTCCCCCCCATTGGCTGTAAAGCAGGACCGGCAGAGCCGATCACCACGTGAGCCGGACATAGGCTCATATTACACATGTACTCTGGTTTCCTCCCACTTGTATGCACAATTATGCATAGGCTTGAACACAGCTTAAAATAATAAAAATGCAGGACCCTTGTGAAATAGAGCCATAAGACCCTTTGTGGCTCTACTGGATAAATAAGATATTTGCTGAACAGTACCCGCCAACGCCCCTGCAGTCTTTAAGGTTAAATGGGGATCTTTGTCTTTGTGTGTGTGTGGATGATTGCACTCATCTGTTTGCTCATGATGGGCTTTACTCAAAGGTCAGTATAATATTTAATTATTCTATGTGCTCTGTGCCATTGGGAACGAATTTAGGAATTTCTTCCATGTACACTGAATTTTCATGTGTACACAGCCTATCATAACGAGTCATTATCCTTCTCAAATGAGCAATGGGGTGGCATTAATCCCCGTTTCCGGCAGCCCTGAGCCCATGATGGATAGTCCAGGTTCCTATAGAAGGGACCAGTCCGACTATCGGATTATCAAGGACCACTTCTCATTTCATCTACCCCATTTCATGAGGATGGTGAGCTGAGTCGACTCCCAAACGGGATTTTGGACTAATAAATTTAATGGTGCAAATTAACAAAATATGATTATGTATTATTTGTTATTGACACTGTGCCTCCCATGCAATACATGCTGAAGTGCCAGAATGATGGGGTTGTGGAGATAATCACCCAATACAATGTGCAAAAAAATGCAGTTACCCACAAGCGAGAATAAAAAGGCTAATCTGCTCTTGAGACGATTCTCTGTTTTGTCTCGTTCATTTGTGTTTTTCATATCCCTCCCCCCTCTGAAAGGACGAACCAAACTACAGACGGTGAAGCCTCCACAAGCCATTGCCTGTGATTTTATGGAACTTCTCTGCATGAAGACTTGGAAAAAAACAAATCAATGCTAAATCTGGCAACAGAGGTGACAGCATGCGACTTTATATTGCGATGATAGAAATAACACTGCCATAATTAAACAATATTACAAAACCTGTCCTGGTCTGTTATATTGACGTGATTTTGTTTGCATTTTTTTAACCTAATTTACCAGGTGTAGCAGAGGCCTTAAACCATCAGTGGAAATGTAACATTCACATGGTGGGAGCCAGTCTCTCCATATGACTGGCACTGTGTAATTTACACAAATTAAACAACTAAACTCTGTCCACCTAGCAGTATAAATGAGTGCACGACTGTGAGTCAATCGATAGTTTGCATGTGGTGGGGTACAGTGTGGGTAATTCCAACTCTTCCGGGATGTCTGGCCAGCGTTTGAGAATAGGCCATGTAGAGTAGAGAGGCTCTCTAGAGCTGTCATCTAACTACCTCGCCTGGTATGCAGGAGGCCATGGGTTTTATCCTGACGCCTGTATAATTTGAGTTTGCATATTCTCCCCATGGGCGTGTCGATTTTCTTTCGTGTCCTCCGGTTGTACCGTCCACATTTAGAAACACGATAAGCCACTTTGTTGAGATATTATTTGTGGCCAGGTCGCTTTGGAAGGAGAGCTGTATAGCTCAGTGCGCTGGTAGAATAAAAATAGTTTAGTTTAATAGTTTCGGTAAAAAGCCATTCCCCCAGTGTCACGTGAGAAAGCAATAGCAGGACTGCAGTGCAATTGCAGCACTGCTTTTTATGTTGAGCTTGTGGTCCTTCCGCCGCACCTCCAATTAGCACGGTGCCAAAGAAGTTCAACATACATACATAAAATTGTTGTATAAATATAAATCAGGTGCAAACAAGGTTTGGGCAGTATTGTACGACTCAATTCTTTTGGCAGCCCTGAGTAAGTGGTATAAATAATGGTTTTATGACTAGAGCAGATTCTCCACAGAACAACCACCATCAATCCATAGAGTGTCACGATATGAGATACATATTCTTGCTTTAACGTATCGTAAATATTCTATGAGGCTAGTTTTTTTTTTTGCAATGGTTTCCACGTAGAATTATCCCAACAACTTCGGAGTTCATCTTTTAAACTCACTTTTTCCTCGTGGGAATGCATATTTTGTGAATTTACATTGCGGTTTAGTCAATGATACAAAACATTTAGTATGGCATATGTAAATTAAATTAATGTGCATAATTGTATGCAAGTTCTGAGGTTTTTTTCCCCTGAACATTAATTTTAAAGCAGGCAGATTGAACACAAATTTCAAACTTACATTTCTGCGAGGCTTCCCTTCAGGACCATCCTTGGAGGAAACCGTTTTATATTAATTAATAATAATAAATAACCTAGGAATATTTTGGTAATCTATTTTAAACAGAGACACACACTTGTCTTCCTTTTGTATGGCAATTGAAGAGCTCCTGGCAAAACATTATGAGTGCATGTTGAGTTTGGTAATCCATTCGATGGCATTAGGAGTTGCTTGTTTTACAGCATCCATACCTCTTGTCCTCTTGATTCAATTCCCGATCGCGGCCAACATCAAGTGACGATTATCTGAACTAGTCCTGGGCCTCCCCTAGGTCGAATCAGCCTCAATCTGTAAAGGGTTATTTGTGGAATCTTTGTCTTTGTCATACCTCTTGTATCGTGGTGCAGTGGTCGGTTCCGTCATGAACGGCTCTCACTTGCCACGTTCACATTCATAAATAGCGCCACTCTTTAATTTTCCACTTGTGAAGGAAATAGACTCCCACTTAGCTTGGCATCTACAATGTGAAATACGTTGGTAATGTTCTGTATAAGGTGTATTATGTTTTGCCAATTATTTCTCAATATAGGGATGTCATACCATGTTTGTAACTAGTGCAGGTACTGTAATTGTAGACACGGTTGTTTTCAATACAACACTTATCTACAGTACATGAAAATGTGTCATGCAGTTCGTGAAAATGTGTCCTGCTTTACACTACGTAATGTTATGCAAATAAATATACAGTATAAATTAACTGTAAACAAGCAATAACAAATATCTATTTTTTGGCGAACAAGCTTTTTGGAGAATTTCAGTTTTTTTTAATTGTTAAATGAGAACTATGATGCTTGTTTTTTGCTGTTTATTTTGAAAAGTAGTACACTTGAATCACTGTTGTAACAACAACTGCCGTTTGCCACGACGTGGCGATGACATCAAAACGCTGCTTTTGCCAGTCTAGGTTCATTTTGAGGCCACGTTAAATGACTGCTCCATGCTTTCAAGTTGGTTGCTGCTGCCGCTTTGGAGTAATGGTTAGCACACCGGATGTACAATCCACAGGTCTCCAGTTAACTTACTTTTATAGCCTGGTGCAACAATTGGAACGATGGGTTTGTGTTTCTTAAATCCCCCCGCTTCCCTCCTCCACCTCTACCCAGCGAGCAGGATAGTCGATTGGCAAGGTAAGTGTGGGAACTCCCACCTCTTCCAAGAGTAGGCCAAGTACCCTCTGGAGGAGTTCCCTTTAGCGAAATCTATAACATGCCCTATAATATAGCCGTGTTGTGAGAAAATACATTTCAGGACTGCATCTCTATATTTGATGAGGACTATGATTGCTCACTTAACTAAATCTATTTTACAAGTGCCCCTCCGTTGTACGGTATGGAGGAGCAGATATAGGGTACCTTCTATATGTAGACATAGCCAATGGGACCAAGTTAAGACATTGGCATATATGTAGACATATAGAAGGTACCCTATTTATAGAAGGTGTAAAGCTCAGGTTTAGAATAAGTAATCCTTAGATTTATATACACAAACTGTTATCTCTGAGCCTGCCCTGTCGTGGCAATGACAAATTAAGCGAATTATATATATATATGTCAATCACTGGGCTCAAACTACATTACGGTTATTTGTTTTCGTCATCTTGGAGACTTTTCCAGGCTAGTGGAATATATAAATATATATAATGAACAAAAACTATGATACATGATAATGTACGACACAGATCACGAGCACACATTGTAGCCTTCACATAGATATCTCTGGTGCTAGTATGTTTCATAACAGTGCTTATGCTAATTAAAGTACTAGTGAATTCAAAATACCACAGGCATGCATTGCAGTCTTCAAATGTGTAAACCAAAGACAAATATATATATATTTTTAAGTTTCATTGAAACTTATTTTAAACTTTGCATCCAGCGAAATTACAATGTCATTTACATTAAAGTTGCATGAGGCTCAGACAAAGAGGCAGATCTACAGTGAGGGAAAAAAGTATTTGATCCCCTGCTGATTTTGTACGGTTGCCCACTGACAAAGAAATGATCAGTCTATAATTTTACTTGTGGCAAACCCCTTGTTGCCAATCACAGAGTTCAGACGTTTCTTGTAGTTGGCCACCAGGTTTGCACACATCTCAGGAGGGATTATTCAGACGGGAATATATATGTGCTTTCTAGAGCAGGGGGACCTTGGCGCTGCAGCATTTCAGTCCTTCACGGCGTAGGGTGTTACCAACTGTTTTATTGGTGACTATGGTCCCAGCTGCCTTGAGATCATTGACAAGATCCTCCCGTGTAGTTCTGGGCTGATTCCTCACCGTTCTCATTATCATTGCAACTCCACGAGGTGAGATCTTGCATGGAGCCCCAGGCCGAGGGAGATTGACAGTTATTTTGTGTTTCTTCCATTTGCGAATAATCGCACCAACTGTTGTCACCTTCTCACCAAGCTGCTTGGCGATGGTCTTGTAGCCTATTCCAGCCTTATGTAGATCTACAATCTTGTCCCTGACACCCTTGGAGAGCTCTTTGGTCTTGGCATGGTGGAGAGTTTGGTATCTGATTGATTGATTGCTTCTGTGAACAGATGTCTTTTATACAGGTAACAAAGCACTCCCTTTAAGAGTGTGCTCCTAATCTCAGCTCGTTACCTGTATAAAAGACACCTGGGAGCCAGAAATCTTTCTGATTGAGAGGGGGTCAAATACGTATGTAAATCAATTTATAACATTTTTGACATGCGTTTTTCTGGATTTTTTCGTTGTTATTCTGTCTCTCACTGTTCAACTAAACCTACCATTAATATTATAGACTGATCATTTCTTTGTCAGTGGGCAAACGTACAAAATCAGCAGGGGATCAAATACGTTTTCCCTCACTGTAGCAACTTCCTAACGCAAGGGGGGAAACCCGACATTTAAAACTTTTTATATAGGGTAGTACATGAATACAAAAAATGACACATTTATGGATCCCCCCCACCTCCCATGGATGGATGTGCCACTGTTGAGATGGAACTTTTAACCACGGTTTAATTTTTGCACTGACAAACATCCATGGATTATTTGTCATGAGAAATTACCACAACAAGCAATGTATGTGGTGGTTGTCTGTACCCTCCACTTGGCCACTCTCTTCTAGTAACGGAGCAATAGCCAATGGGACCAAGTTAAGACGTTGGCATGTGTTGAGCCCCACCAATGATTTGGGTCATACAAACCCCACCCCGTTCAATGTATTCAGCCAGAGAACAAAGTTTTGTTGGGCCCAGTAGAGCTAACCCACTCTTCCCCTCCATATAAAGGTGTACAATGTGTATATGTAGATGCTGCAGTGGGATTTGAACCACGAAACCTCAGAGGAGAGAGCAATGCCTTTGAGGCCATGCAGCCAACAGCATTGATGAATGAATCTCCTTTAGCAGAGTTCAAGGTGACAGTGAAAGCACCTTAAGTCTGGCCTCAAATTACAAAAAAAACTGCACCCATCAATGTTCCCTGGAGAAGGTTTGACATTCGGCTCACTGGCAGAATTTTCAGACAGGTTCTGCCAGATGCTCAATTAGTATGCCATAGCTACAGACAATGAGATTGGGGTTATCATTGATTATTTGACAGAAGGCTCTAAGTGGTGATTGTTTAACCATTAATCTAACGTTCGATGTTAAAATGTTAAACGTGTTGGCAATGCATATTGATGAAATTGTTTGAATTGATAGTGAGACCTTTAGCAGCAATGTTGCAAAATAATGAAAAAAAATCAGTCACCCTGCAATTTGCATATGGGCCAGTGCTCATTCAATCGGCAACCCTTAGCTGGGGTTGAAATTCCACATACTTCTGGTTTGGACCAGTATATGGGATCTCTATTCACGGTAATGTCTACTACTAATGTATTCGTAAACATCATCAGCCATGATAATTCTTCTGCTGGATGAAGTATTTCCAATACTGTCGACATCTCTCAATATTCTGCAGTGGAACAATCCACCTAGTGCCCGCACACAAACAGATTTCATCACTCCATATCCTCGGTGGACATCCTATATGCCTCGGTATGCAAGAGCTTGGATGACTACATCAATATGCATTGAGTTGAATGCATTATCATGGTCTACAAAGGTTAGGCACAATGATATTTGAAATACATTAATATTTTCCAGAAACTTGATTAATATGTATGTAGTTGATGGTAGATAAAAAAAATTATAAATCCCGCCTACTCCCACAGCTAGTTGGCCACTAAAAATTGCATTAGTTTGCTCCCAATGGCCTTCATGAACAATGTGTATGTGTTCATAGTAATAGTGATAATGATGAACCTGGCTATTGATATTGAAGGAAATGTGTATAAATTGGACGTTGATCATCCTGATCAGAGAGTCTGTTGGAGGTTCCCATGCACTCCATTGACAAGCGCACAATCTAATTACAGAACATTCACAAATAAAAGTAATGCAAGTCACATGCACAACTGTTCATCCTTAAATAAATCAATTGAATGCTCCAGATTAGCAGCATATTGTGAAACCTGATACCGACCCTACTTCAATAGATCCACTTCAACTCATTGTTGTAAGATGAGAGTTAATTAAAATGCTTGACTTTTGCCCCATGTCCTCCGAAGATGAGTCGTTGCACGACCAGGTCACTCTGGCAAACGAAACTACCATCCCTCTTCCAATGTCATGAGCTCTCACATGTGTAACGGGTTCCGGAGACACTTGTAGAGGTAACTTCTTTATTACAATCCAACAGCACTCCAACAGTCCAGTCCAACACCCCAACACCCACAGCCTAGCTACACTACTCTGGCTACGCTCTGGAACTCGCCTTCATACGGACGTAGTGCCGGGAGTTCCAGCGTCCCACCACGGGCCCTCACAACGTCCCAGGGTTCTCAGATGGCTGGTCTTGGGTCTTGGGTCTTGAGCTATAACTGGCCCCGATCGTCCAGGGAGCTCCCCTTTTATGCCTAGTCCCCAACGAGGGGTGGGGCCGTGTGCGCCCCCAGATATCCCACAGAGCACACACATCCCCCCCCGTTGGTGGCGCCAAGGGGCTTAAGCGCCTGGGCCGCCCGGGAACCCAACGCCTGGCGCCAAGAGGCTTAAGCGTCTGGGCCGCCTGGGAACCCAGCGCCCGGCGCCAAGGGGCCCAAGCGCCTGGGCCGCCCAAGGTCCCAGAGCCCCCAGCAGCCCCTCCCTTCTTATGTCACTACACATGTGTAGTGACTTGCAGGCACTCGGACGACGGAGTAGAGGCACACACTTTTATTTAACACAAGGGCGGACTGTACAATACTTGAAGGGGTTAAGGCCCCCTCACCCGGACTAGCTGGGATCACCCCTGTCACTAAATCCCTACCCTATTCCCAGTCCTCCAACTAGGGCTCTAGGGGAGGCTATCTCATCCGGCTCTGGTACAGCTCGGATACCGGCACCCAGCTCACCCGACCCTGCTCTTATAAGAGCAGAGGTCCCGGGAGCTCTCGGGGCCGCGCCGCTGGCTTACCCAGCTCGGCCCTTACAAGGGCAGCGAGGCTGGGGAGTCCCAGGGCCTATTCTGCAGCTCTTCAATCTTCACTGGTCAGCTTCTCTTCAACAACCACCCCGAGCTCTGTGGATCCCAGCCTTATATAGCCGTCCCTTACGAGGGGCGGAGTTATGGGGGATCCCAGAACCACCCTGGCCCCCCAGGCTCAACAGATGCGGACGTGGATGTAAGCACCCGTACTCGGGTGGCGACACACTTGTGTTTCTTGTCCGCACTCCTCCCTGTAATAACCTCTACACATGTATAGACAAAATCACATCAACTACAAGCACAAGCTGCCGCAGGGTTGAAATATGTTTCACTTGGCACATGTCTGTAAATAAGCCCCCAGGGGTGTGCAACAAACTAATTTCCGATGTCTCTGGTCCTGTGCAGCTGTTGCAACGTGCCCATTCCTAAATTCGTCTCCTTATTGACAATTCAGTTTGAGCCAGGACTCAAACTCAGGCACTTAATTCTATTTCATGATCACCCACATGAATATGGCGACTGTATATCTGTCAACCCCTTATCAGTGCCCTTTCTTATTACAGACCAATTAAGATGTTTTTGGTCACCCCGTGCCCTTATATATCTCAACGTTAATCCTACAAAGTCCCATCACAAGGGAGAAACACAAACAAATAAAAAACAAATATATTGAATGGCTGTATGCCATATGGAACTGAAAACTCAATTTCCCTGTTCAAGAATACGGGTAAACCGTATGGGGTTGACAGGTATGCGACTGTAAAACTGTGAGAAAACTGCAAACATGGCAATGTAATATCCCTGTTCAACAATTGTCTCATAAGCAACACAAATCAAAAACATTTATGCTAATTTGATTTTGATTGAGAAACAAAAACCAGTGTTTCACAATATCCAATGTAAGGCGTGCTTCATTAGCAGTTTATTGCCATTGTCGTATTTAAGATGAAGCACTAAAGCACTAACGTCATTTCCTTTTTAAAATATAGCTGTGGTTTAATTACTGATACTTTAAATGGAGAATTTGGAAAGCTACTTTTTTATTAACCTAAATTAAACTCACCCTTACAGAAACTTTATTTTCTCGGCATCTATATATCAATGTAAGTTGATCATTTCATGATAGCTTTACTGTATGTGTAGGGACATAAGTAGCATCCCTACGAAGTGTATGCTGTAAGTACCCACGATTTATGTGAGTGAAAGCACGTGCCTCTGCAGGGAGTCGACGGAGACGTTGAGGGAAGTGGGCCCTGCTTGGCGGGGCCCCGTCCGGGAAGAGAGAGAGGGAATGTGCCGGCTCAGGGGAGTTAAGGGGGCCCGGATGTGGGGGCCTGACGACATGTGACGCTGGCTCCTGATCCTCTCGAGAGACCGAGCAAGAGGTGTGGCCAGGGTGGCACGAGGCCAGGCTCGGGGCAGGGAAGAGGAACTGGGGCAGAGCAGTGGACTCAGTCCAGCGCGGGGAGCGATCGGTGAGGCGGCGCGGGGAGCCAGGGAATTGGCTATCGAGGGCTGAGCGATAAGGGGACCCCTTCCAAGGGGTCTAGCGTAATTCCCCCAAGTGTAGTGTTCTAGTGTTGTGTTATCCCTAGTCTAGAAGTTATAATAAATTGTGGTGCCTCCAGATATCTGCTTGTGCCTCGTCCTACACACTACATCTGGTGTCAGAAGTGAAACTACTGGTTAAACTAGGGTGAAAATGCTTACTAGATGATGTGAACCTACCAGGACTTCCTCGGAGGAGGAATACGAAGAGGGGGTGATCCCACAGATGGCCCCAGGAGAAGCGGCCCCTGGTGTGGACCGAGAGGGGTTGGGGCATACTGAGCAGCGCCTGGACCACGACCTCGCCACGCCGCCTGCAATGGGAAGAGACAGACGGGTGCGTGGTTAATGGCTGGCTGACTTACTCTCTGCAGCAGCGGTGCTCGTTGCAGAGTTGCAGCTGGGGGAGTAGGCTGATCGAGCCAGAGGACCGGAGCCGAGGGCCGAAGAGTCCGCCATTGCCACATGCCGCATGCAAGAAGCATGTTGGAAACTCTGCCCGCGCAGGCAACCGCCATTTTGAGCGGCACGCGGGAAGGCGTTGCCGCCATTTCAGGCGCCGCGCCAAAACTTCTCACGGAGGGGCCTGGTCTGAAGAAACGTCTTTCCTTGGTTAAAGAATTCTCTGCTGCTGGGGGTGACTGGGTGGCTTTCAGCCACCGCTTCACAGCGACTTGTGAGATGGACGGACAGGGAGGCATTACAGGCTCTTCCTACGGCCCTAGACGACGCCGCCTTGGGGGCATTTTTCTCCATCTCAGTGGAAGATCGGGCAATGCTACAACAAGCTCTTACGCAGATGGCGGGGATTTTTGATCCGCCTTCCAGCACGCGCCATAGGTATGCTATGAGGCAACGTGAGAAGGCGGAGACGCCTCTGGTTTTTCGGAGCTCGCTCATCTTCTTGGCCCAGGCTGTGTATCCGAAGATGAACAAGGACGGCTTGGACACTCTGGTCTTGGATCGCATGCTTGGCCTAGCCCGGGATCTCAACGTTGTGCTGCCAGCCTCCGATGACGACGACTTGACATAATTGAAGGTTACGAGATGTCTCCAGGTGGCTCCCTCTGAGGAAGCGATGGCCACTGATGGGGTCGAGTCATCCGAGCAGGTTGAGGAGGAACGGCAGGGGACCAAGGGACGACTGGGATCGGTAGACGAAGGCCTACTCCGGAACGGGATCGTCCCCTGTCGTATGCTTCAAATGCGGCCATCTGGGCCACATCACCAAGGGGTGCTGGACTGAGCGGGGACGGCCCTCCGGGACGTCGCCTTCCTCCGGTCGACCGTCATCCATCCCACAGGGCCCTCAGGCGAGTCGGGCTATACCGCACACCTGGCCCTCATACTCACCTTACTCATCCGGTTCGCGCGTCATGTGGGATCTGCAGGGAGGGCTGTCCAGTCGGGTCATGGGGCGAGGAACATAAAGTTGGGGTATGGACAGGTGGCCATGACGACCCAGTCAATGGTCGGTGTTAGGCCAACGTATTGTGTCTGCGGCCGCGGCCTCATCGGCTATCAATGGCACCGTGCAGGGCATGGAGGTGCGGATGTTAATTGATACGGGGGCATCCACCACTATCATATCCGAAATGATTTTTTATTGCTTGCCGCCTAAATTGGCTATCCTCCGTCTAGTCGAGGTACCATGTTGTGCGGCAAACGGCAGATCGTTCAGCATTAAGGGACAAATAACGACGACCGTGACCATTGCTGACATTCAATTATCCAGCACGGTACTGGTTTCAAAATCGTTGGCCGTACCTTGCCTGTTAGGTACGGATTTTCTGGGGAAAATGCCTATTAAAATCCTTGTTGACCAAGGGTGTCTCGAGTTGCCGTCAGGCCGTAGAATGGCCTTTTTGCCCTCTCCGACTCGGCAGGTGAAGGCTAACGCTGTTATTCTAGCCCTCGCACGGGAGACGGTTTCGATCCCTCCTGGAGCGCAAATGCTGTGCCCTTGCATCTCAGGAGGCAACTTCATTGGAACGCCACTCAGGGCGGTGTTATTTTAACACCAGCCAACAAAGTCAGTCAAAGCCTGATGTTGGTGAGGGCTCAGACGATCGTCAGGGACGACCAGCAAACCTTTCATACTTTTTTGTTCTTTCGGTAAAGTCATGTAGGTATAAAATAAAATAAATGATATCACAACGTTTCGATTGCAACACAAGCAATCATCAGGTGGGAAAACCCCACACCCCCACCCCTCCCTCTCCCCCCCCTTTCTTGTCTGTATAATCTCTTACCACAACATCTCTCTCTCCCACTTCAGCAAAAAAAAATATTGCTGTGGTTTTCCTACCTGATGATGATTGCTTGTGTTGCAATCGAAACGTCGTGATTTAATTGATTTTATTTTATACCTAAGTGATTTTACCGAAAGAACCAAAGAGTTTGGATCCCTGCAGTCACGAAAACTTCAAAACAGCAACCCTTTATTCAAAATTTTAACACGGGTCTGGGACCCACAGTCATGCAGGCGGGCATGGTTCTGGCTCATGCTTTGCCAACGGATGAACAGGCCATGGGATTGAACTCCGCAAGGTTAGTCACAGCTGCGGAGCAGAGGGAGAGCTGCGATGACGTGTGGGTGGACGCTCTCCTTCTTAAATTCTGGGACATCTTCAGTAAATCTAAATATAACATTGGCCGCACGCCCTTGGTGCACCATCATATTGAGAAGGGCAATGCGGCCCCCATTCCGGATGAACTCGTATAGGCTGAGCCCAATGGAGAAAGAGCATGTTCGCCAGGCGGTCGGGGACATGCTTGCAGCAGATATTATTGCGCCTTCCACTAGTCCATGGGGCGCACCGATTGTCCTTGTAAAAAAACAGGATGGCTCTTTATGTTTCTGTGTGGATTTCCGGAGGTTTAACAAGGTCTCGGTTGCCGACGCTTACCCACTCCCGTGGATGGATGGTTCCTTGGATGCTCTGTCGGGGGCATGGTTCTTTTCAACCCTTTATTTGCTTTCCGGCTTTTGGCAGTTACCCCTAGATGAAAGCTCAAAACCTAAGATGGCATTCTGTACCTCCCAGGGGTTGTTTGAGTTCAATTGGCTCCCCATGGGGCTCCACTCCAGCCCTGCTACTTTTCAGCGGCTTATGGAATTGGTTTTGGTGGGACTCCAGTGGGACTCGTGTTTCATTTATCTCGATGACGTCATTGTCTTTTCACATACGTTCGAGGAACACCTGCAACGGTTAAGATGCGGGCAGCTAACTTGAATTTAAGCCCCAAAAATGTAATTTCCTACAGCGCTCAGTCAAATATTTGGGTCACATTGTAAGTGAATAGCGACGGACCCCGACAAAACGTTATGTGTGCGTACGTGGCCAACCCCCAAGATGGTGGGTGAAGTGCGAAGCTTTGTCAGGTTTTCCTCCTATTACCGTCGATTTGTTCCCGACTTTGCCACCATTGGAAAACCGTTGCATGTCCTTACCGCCAAAGGCCAGAAATTTCACTGGGGGATGGAGGAGGAAGCTGCTTTTACTGCCCTGCAGAAGGGGTTGGTCAATGCACCTCCCCTCTGTTATCCGGACTTCTCGCGGCCCTTTCTCCTCGACACGGATGCCAGCAACACAGGAATTGGCGCTGTACTGTCCCAGGTGGTGGACGAAGTTGAGAGGGTCGCGGCCTATGGGAGTCGGGTACTGTCCCCTGCGGAACAGCAGTACTGCGTGACATGGCGAGAATTATTGGCCATTGTCTACTTCGTCCAATTGTATCGTCCATACCTCTACGGGAGGGCGTTTGAGGTGCGGTCGGACCACACAGTCCTCCAGTATGCATTGTGCGTAGAACAACCATTCAGACAACTGTCATGATGGCTAAAGATCTTGCAAGACTATACCTTTAAAATCTCGTATAGGAAGGGCGTCCATCATAACAACGCAGACGGACTCTCTAGGTTTCCGCCTCACAACGCGTGTGCATGCTTTTCGGGAATGGGTCGCTGCAAACCCTGAAGGGGGGGTCAAGTCCTGCAGGCCATGGACGCTTCCGATGATGGGTTGCCACAGGACACGAGTCATGTGCATGATAGAACGCTGGTCTCACGCAGGAGGAATGAGGCCAACTCCAGATGGAGATTGCCTCAGTGCTTAAGCTGTGGCGCCATATCGGTAAGGCTGGAGGTCGGGGTAAGGGTCAAGGGGTTGCATCGGTCACCTTAGATGGGGGGTTGTTAATGAAATGGAATGAGGAATCCCAGCATTACAGGGAAAGGTAATAAGGGCAGAGCAAGAGCGGCTGATGCAGCTAGGTGTCCGGAAAACGTTGGCTACCGTGAAACTGCAGTTCTTCTGGCCGGGCATGGCCGATGATGTTCACAGTGAAGGAAAAAAATTAACCCGTAAAAACAAAGTTTTTCACTATAAATCCTTTATATGCATGGCGGCAAGAGTCCTCTCGTCCTCTGGCTTGAGATGGCTGCCACCTATTGGTAAGATGATTGCCTGCCACCATTAAGCAATTGGTAATTAAATATAGTAATTTGTTTTTGCCTAACAAGTGTAACATTTTGGAAAAAAAAATTCACGAAAATAAATTGTCACGCACAACGAGTCTGTGTGCAAAATGTCAGCTCGATTGGATTACGGGAAGTGGGTTAAAAAACGACCGAAAGATTTTCACGGTCGTAAGTGCGCAAGCAAGCAAGTTAACTTAATATAAAGGATTTAAAAAGTATTTGATCCCCTGCTGATTTTGTACGTTTGCCCACTGACAAAAAAATGATCAGTCTATAATTTTAATGGTAGGTTTATTTGAACAACAAAAAAATCCAGAAAAACGCATGTCAAAAATGTTATTAATTGATTTGCATTTTAATGAGGGAAATAAGTATTTGACCCCCGCTAAATCTGAACGATGTCTGGCTCCAAGATGTCTTTAATACAGGTAATGAGCTGAGATTAAGAGCACACTCTTAAAGGGAGTGCTCCTAATCTCAGCTTGTTACCTGTATAAAAGACACCTGTTCACAGAAGCAATCAATCAATCAGATTCCAAACTCTACACCATGGCCAAGACCAAAGAGCTCTCCAAGGATGTCAAGGACAAGATTGTAGACCTACACAAGGCTGGAATGGGCTACAAGACCATCGCCAAGCAGCTGGGTGAGAAGGTGACAACAGTTGGTGCGATTATTCGCAAATGGAAGAAACACAAAAGAACTGTCAATCTCCCTCGGCCTGAGGCTCCATGCAAGATCTCTCCTCGTGGAGTTGCAATGATCATGAGAATGGTGAAGAATCAGCCAAGAACTACACGGGAGGAGCTTGTCAATGATCTCGAGGCAGCTGGGACCATAGTCACCAAGAAAACAGTTGGTAACACACTACGCCGTGAAGGACTGAAGTCATGCAGCGCCCGCAAGGTCCCCCTGCTCAAGAAAGCACATATACATGCCCGGTTGAAGTTTGCCAATGAACATCTGAATGATTCAGAGGACAACTGGGTGAAAGTGTTGTGGTCAGATGAGACTTAAATGGAGCTCTTTGGCATCAACTCAACTCGCCGTGTTTGGAGAAGGAGGAGTGCTGCCTATGACCCCAAGAACACCATCCCCACCGTCAAACATGGAGGTGGAAACATTATGCTTTGGGGGTGTTTTTTTCTGCTAAGGGGACAGGACAACTTCACCGCATCAAAGGGATGATGGACGGGGCCATGTACCATCAAATCTTGGGTGAGAACCTCCTTCCCTCAGCCAGGGCATTGAAAATGGGTCGTGGATGGGTATTCCAGCATGACAATGACCCAAAACACACGGCCAAGGCAACAAAGCAGTGGCTCAAGAAGAAGGAAATTAAGGTCCTGGAGTGACCTAGCCAGTCCCCAGACCTTAATCCCATAGAAAATCTGTGGAGAGAGCTGAAGGTTCGAGTTGCCAAACGTCAGCCTCAGAACCTTAATGACTTGGAGAAGATCTGCAAAGTGGAGTGGGACAAAATCCCTCGTGAGATGTGTGCAAACCTGGTGGCTAACTACAAGAAACGTCTGACCTCTGTGATTGCCAACAAGGGTGTTGCCACCAAGTACTAAGACATTTTTTGCAGAGGGGTCAAATACTTATTTCCCTCATTAAAATGCAAATCAATTCATAACATTTTTGACATGGGTTTTTCTGGATTTTTGTTGTTGTTATTCTGTCTCTCACTGTTCAAATAAACCTACCATTAAAATTATAGACTGATAATTTCTTTGTCAGTGGGCAAACGTACAAAATCAGCAGATCAAATACTTTTTTCCCTCACTGTATAATGTGCTGCAAGGGTGCATAGATTGTGAGCACCGGAAATCTCCGCCGAGAACTGATCGTCTGCCGCTAAAATACATATGCTTTTCTCGGGTGAATGAACACGTCGCACTCGATGTCCTCGGTCCGTTTCCCACCACCCCAATGGGAAATAAATATTTATAGGTAGGGATGGAGTATTTGTCGCGTTGGCCTATGGCTTGGCCGTTACCGAACCAATTGGCGGAGGCCATCACTACCGCGTTCCTTCATGGCTAAGTGCTAGATAAAGGCACCCCGGGACGTCTCTTGACGGACCAAGGAAAATATTTTTCCTCGAAACTGCTGCAGGAAGTGTGCGATCATTTAGGTATCAAGAAGGTACGTGCATCACGTTATCACCCCCAGACAGACGACATGGTCGAGAGGTTAGACAGGACCCTGTTGTCCATGTTGTGCCAACGTGTTAACACAACCCAGTCTGACTGGGATTTGCACGTTCCGAGCATCCTCGCGGCATACATTTCTGCCCCGCATGCTTCTACGGGGTTTTCCCCATTTTTTTTAATGTATGAGAGGGAGCGTGACCCGCCAATCGATGTACAACTGAAGCCCCTGGGAAAATGCACTCGGATTTCGAACCCTATGCGCATGGTCCTACAACGTTTGGAGGAGGCTAGGAAGGCATCCCGGGGAAACTCGGCCTTGCGACACACGGCCAACGAACATTTGGTCAGGCCTCGCCGGCCCACAAGGGTATGGGCGGAGGGAGACAGGGCGTGGCTCCATTGCCCTTATGTCCCACTGGGCACTTCGCCCAAACTGCACAAGCCATGGCAGGGACCGGTAGAGGTGGTGGAGGTGCGAAGTCCACAGTGTATGTGGATCCAATATGGTGGTCGTCGCTGGTTTGTACCTGTCACGACTGAAACGTTTTGTTCCACTGCACGTTAGCTCTTCATCCCCAATCCATGAGGGCTGGGGTTCCGGTAAGTCCAATGAGCTGAGGCGCGCATCACCTGATGTCCTTCCTCAGGACAGTTCTGCTATTCCGCCTGCAGGGTCCTGGTGCCTAGAGGGACCGACGTCGCCAGTCAGTCCGGGACAAGGGGTGCAGGGGAACACGGAGCCGCCATCGCCAAACCCTGCCCCACGGGGGGATCCTTTGCTTAAAGAGGTATCGGGGCCGTCGAGCCATCTTCCAACGGTGGCTGGGGCTCCAGGAGGATCCTCACCCCCTTTGCTGGACGGACCAGCGATGAGAACTCAGGCTAGCATGGCTCGATGTAAATAACCATCTGTCGGCGGTTGCATACACCTACATCTGGGTCTGCGACCGCAATCCAAGCCAGATGAGCCGTTGGCTGAACCGGGCTCATCTCGCGAGGTGTAGGGTTGGCCGGTCCGGGGGGTGGTTTACCCATTGTACATGTGTTCTGACTGGTTTTGTTCCCTTCCTCAAATTTTATTCCTTTCCTGATTCTGTATATAATGTACATATTGGCTTCTCCTTGTCGGGAATTCCCACCACCATCCAGCCCAGAAGAACTCCCTCATCAAAACACTACACCATTGGGCGCGTTGCATCTCTGACCAGCAACACCTAGCCAGTGAGCTGGAGCATGTACACCAAGCCCTCAACATGAATGGATATTCAAACCGCACAATCCGCAAAGCTGTATCCCCAACCATGGGGAGAGATGCATCTGAGAACCCAATCAAAACCATCACCTTGCCATACATCGCAGGTGTTACCAAAAATATTTCCAAAATCTTGAACAAACACAAGATCCAAGTTCGATTCAACACAGTACACAAAATCCGTGATTTGATCCCATCTGTGAAGAATGTGAATCCTGACATGCAGTACCCTGGTGTCTACAGATTAAGTTGTATCTGCGGTAGTAGTTACATCGGGGAAACGAAACGACATGTCTCGGACCGTGTTCGCGAACACAATGCAGATCTGAAACACGGCAGAACCAATACCTCTGCCGTGGCTGATCACTGTTTTAACGCGGTCGGTTCACACGATATTGTTTTTTCAGAGACCAAGGTACTCTGCAAACCTTCGGGCTCCCATCAAAGATTTGTCCGTGAAGCCATCCAGATATATAAACACGGACACAATTTCAACCGAGAAGATGGGTACAAACTGAGCAATCATTGGAAGGATGTTATTAACCAGGTAAATAAAAACTTGCTGTGATGTTTCCATCCTTCTTGCCATTGTTTAGCAGTTATTTTCGACTATCTGAATTCTCACTGGGACGGTCACCGTTTCGTTGGTTCTCTGGCGTTGATAGGCTGGCCTCTCACTGTGCAGCAGCCAACGCTGCAGCTTGTGTTGCCCACGAGGTGGCGCTATACCCAGTCATCTGACACAGACATGCTATCTTCACTAACATAGCCACCGCTGCCCCTTTTTGCCTCCATGTAACGGTAGCAGCTCTCGCTGTTCAATAGACTGTATGTCTCTCCCATTAACTCAGCTGTTGTACGTGCGTGCGGCGACGGTGCTGGTGTGCGACAACGGGGCTCATTTTTCCCATTGTGCTCGTTTGCATTAGCATGACAATCCTCCTTTGGTGCATCTATGACCCCGCCTACTTACCCTTGGGTGACACCCATCTCAAACCTATTTATAGCCTCTTGTTGCAACAGCCCTTTCTTGTTCAGCAGTTCTACAGCTTTATCTTTCTACCTGATGACGATTGCTTATGTTGCGATTGAAACGTCGTAATCTATTATTCTTTTTTTCTACCTACGTGACTTTACCGAAAGAAGCAAAGAGTATGGATTCCTGCAGTCATGAAAACTTCAAATCAAGATTGAACATGACTAATGTTGAATTATCCAGCGATATGGTTTCAGTCCTGTCTAAAGGTTTTAACTTTTCTGTTGCCCCACGTAAATCCCTGTCGATAAGATAATTGCTGAAGTGGAATCAGCAGTTAGACATCTCACTCATAATCAAGCTGAGATGACTAGGCACGAGGTTGCCAAATTTATTGAGAACAGCAAAGTGCCAAAAACAAATAAACTTCAGTGAAGCAAAAGCCTTAAGAGAATTGAGAGCAAATAAAGATATCCAAATGCTTGCTGCTGATAAGGGCCGATCAACTGTTGTGATGCCCCATGAGGACTATCATAATAAAATCAAAGATTTACTCGATGAAGGTACCTACCTTAAACTTAAACGAGACCCAACCAGCACCTTGGAACTTAAAACAACAGCAATCATTGTCAAGTCATCAATTTCCAAGGAAGAGCAATACCTGATCAAACCAAGGGCATCAAACCCACAAAGACTTTATGGGCTACCAAAAATTCACAAACCAGATGTCCCATTAAGACCCATAATTAGTACAATAGGCTCTGCCACGTATACATTAGCACAATACGTAACGAAACAAATACAGCCCTATATCGATAGGACCTCTTCGTTCATCAAAAACTCTGAACATCTCATAAATATAATGAAATATATTAAGCTTAATCCTAATGATATTCTCGTAAGTTTTGATGTGTTCACGAGGGTTCCCATCAACGAGTCAATTTAATTACTCCACACTGGTAACGAAGAACGGTTTAGCCAAAAATATTCCAAGACTAGCTGAACACTGTCTAAAGAACACCTCCTTCTTGTGGCAAGGTGACTTCTGTAAACAAAAGGAAGGAGCAGCAATGGGCTCTCCTTTGTCTCCTGTGATAGCGAATTTGTACATGCAAGATTTTGAAACAAAAGCAATAGCTTCAAGCACACTAAAACCATCTGCTTAGTTTAGATATGTGGATAACACATTGGTGGTCTGGCCACACGGCAAAAATACACTGAACGCATTTCTAAATCATCCAACTCGCAAAACCCATCCATCCAGTTCACCATTGAAGTGGAAGTTGACAGAACTCTACCATTTCTGGATATTCTGCTCGGACGGGGTAGAAATGGTAAAATAACATACAGTGTTTACCGGAAACAAACGCATACTGACGCCTATCTGAATGCAGAGTCACACCATCACCCCACACAGAAATCTGCTTTTATCAAGACGCTCATTCATCGAGCAAAGAAAATGGTGACAGTCTGAGAATTGAAATTCAACATGTTAAAGAAGCGCTGTAAATGAACGGTTACAATGATGCACAAATCAACAGGGTATTGAATACCAAAACCAAATCAAATAGCAAGAGCATTGACACTGCCCAAGTAATTGAAACTATCAAAATACCGTACATTGCGAGAGTAACTGATAAACTAGCCAGATGTTTGGAAAAACAAAACATCCGAGTCATATTTGGCACGGTACATCAAATACAGAATTTAATATCTGGTACAAAAGATGCATTACCGAAGCTATCAACAGAAGGTGTGTACAGGATTAACTGCACGTGTGGTAGATGTTATGTTGTGAAAACATGACGAATGATCAGCACGAGACAAAAAAGAACATCGGAGAAATATTACATTCTCCCAAATGCAACTGTCAGCAGTAGCAGAACACGCATGCCAGCAAGGACACTCGATTTATTTTGATAATGTTGAAGTTTTGTGCAAAACTAGCTACTACTGGCCAAGACTAATTAAAGAATCTATCGAAATTGAAATAAATCAAAAAAACTTTAACCGTTCGGATAGCTACCGTCTTAGTGCTGCGTTGAAGCGAATCATCAAATAATACATTATTTAAATGCATGCCTACAAAGGGCAGCGTACTTCAATAGGGATTACCGTTGGTACGGCTATTTTAATAAACACAATAGACAGGAAGGACAAGTTCAAAGGGCTCGCATAATCACATGCATAATGTACATTACCTCAGTAATACTCCCCCCCACATTGTGCAAGAGCGCAGAAGGGTGGTCAAAACATCTATAACTCTATTTAAGGAACGAAACAGTAATACTTCTCCACAAATCTGGCTGTCGCCTGATGAAGCTCGATGTAATTACTGGCGAAACGTCGTACTCAGTTTGTAAATGTTGTGGCTTGGCTCTCCAACACACCGGTGTGCTGTGCTAGTGACGAATTGGCACGTTCTGTTTACGTGACAACCCTTAATAGTTGGCTGTGTCGGATGGTGGCGAGTTTTAACGACACATTTATATATTTACGCGATCTAACCCAAAAACCTCTATTATGCATGATATTGGTCGCGAAAGCTTACGTGTTAAACATAATCAATCGAAAACCACATGCATCTAACACTTACTAATCATGGTTATGTTATTTTGTCGCTATTTTCTATAAAACAGAATATGGCAATACATGATGCTCTCATTTCTGTCATTTATCACAGAGGGAATTTAATAAATTGATGCCCACGTGCAATAAAATGACCATTAATTGAGCAATAAAGCAGTGATAATTGTGTTGATTTGCAACAGCGCGCTGGGTGATGCATGATTAGCGGTGCTCATGTGGAGTCTCTCATCTGTCCTTTAAACGCTCGAATTACTATTTAGACACCAGGACTGGCATTGGAAAAGTGAACCGCTTGCTGTGTCCGATAAGTTTCATGTGGCCGGCATTGTACTGTCTGCTGAGTCCTATACAGAAGAAGGCGGGGGTATTATTACCAACCAGTGGAGCTAAGCATGAGCAATTTGGCCTTCAACGTGACACCAGCGTGTTGACTACGGGGCAATTGGCGCGCAGTGTAATTCAAGTGCGTAAACTATGGAGACACACAGAGTGCTGTACATCTGATGTCACTATTTTGGTCTCTTTGTTTTTGGTGGAATAATAACTATTTTGACACAAAATTTAGAGTACTTACATTTTAAATGCATGCAGTGTTTTTGTGTGGAATCGGTATGGACGTGGAGACTTCTTGCAAATAGGTTCCACTTTATTCTGAAACTCCAACTCGAACCCTGTACACAACAAGTGTCCCGCTAGGTTTCTCAGTCCACGTGATGCAGAAGCGTGCTTTAGTTCTTCACGGCTCTCAACTTGGTACTGATTGCTCACTACCAGCGCCACCGACAGCCAGAGTTAATGTCAAGGTTAATTCTTCCTGCCAAAATATGACTGTATATTCGTATTAACAGTCTCTTATTTACCTATTATATCATGTCACGATACTCCAAATGTATTCACAGTAACAGTATTAACGCATGTAACATATTAACCTTGGTCACGATACCTAACAATCATGACCGCTCTAGCGAATTAGATAAACTATTTACCATTAACTATTCATGTATCCATCGGCTAGCAATTTGAATTAAAAATATTTAGTTTAACACGTAGGCTTTCGCGACCAATATCATGCATCATGATAGAGCAAACATACTAATGCAGTACGTTTTGACTCATTAATCACACAAATGAACACATATCACTTTGAGCAGAATAAACATGTCCGACATACTTTCATGTCTTGTCTCATTTCGTCAACATAAAGGCCCTTTATAATGTACTGTCAGTACATTACCATTGTGAAACCACTACAATGCTTAATAATGGTTTCAAGTCTTAACATGGTATTATTTATTCATAAACGCAATTACATTCATTATTAATAAATAATCACGTACACAATGGAATGCTATGCAATGTATATAAACACTTCAAAACTCGTTCTTGGGTCTGGTCTGATCTCTTCGTATTAATAATCATAACAGGTTAATGCATCGCACTTCATGAACCTGGTGACTTACGTTTCATTATCGGCCATGGAGAAAAAATAATATTTGATGCCTGCTCTGAGCCTCACCTAGAGCAACTCGGAATTAAATGGTCACCTGGTGTTCTGTGTGTACTTTCAAGGTAGGATTGGTGGATTACAATGGGATAGGGGTTGGCATGGTTTGGTGGATTGGGATTTGGTGGATTATAATCCACCACTGATAATTATCAGTAGTTGCAGCAGTAACTTTTGTCTATACCATACATTAAAGAGGCACATATTGACATATTATGTCAATCAGATGAGAATCTGTACCGGAGCGATTCGAAGTTATAATATTTGAATATTCTGTTCTGCGCCTATGTTACGGCATGTTCAAACTTGAAACCACATGTGGTGTAAGGATGGTGTTCAGAATGACTTTGTAAATTAGTATAATAGATGAATTTGTTATGGGAATTGTAAAATCCCTACAACAGGTTTGACCATTAATTTAAAAATGAATATACCGCGATGCATTCATCACGCCAATTACGATTTCCAGGCACTTCTTAAATCTCTGAAATTCAGTGGATCACGTAAAATCCTTCTCACAGAATAAGTGGAGTGTGTATCATGCTCAAGATAGCATTCGGTGTCCCTTATCTATGTTTCCAGATGTGAAACTGGTGGAAATCGCACATACCTTTTTACAGGGTCCAGTCATGGGAAAGCCAATGTTGACTTTCCACAATGTTAGTTGTTACTCGTTTGACTAAACCTGGATGGGATTTGGTTATTGGCAATATAAGAGTACACCAAAGTATGTAAGAGTACAGTATTATACTGTGATTGATGTCACAGGGTGTTTAATGTTTAGTGCACTTGAAAATTGTCATGTGTGTGTGTGGGTTTATGTCTGTACATAAATGTGTGTTTGTGAGTGAGAAAGTATTTGTAAGTGTGGGGACTGGTAGTGTAATGGTTCTGGCAATGTGCGAGCACGTGTGTTTCTGGCCACACCACTTTCTCACGTTAACATCACTTGCCCCAACACCCTATTTAGGCTATAAAGGGGCTCTCTTCCTTTGACAGTATCATTAACGATCTTTCAAATCCAGATCGGGGGCAGTTCAGCATACAATTTGTATTGGGTTGCTAAATTTAGTTCTATATTGTGGGAGGTCGGCAGCAGAAGTATTATCGGAAGAGGGGCTCCCACCCATCTTCCGCCTCCAGCTATAACCAGGCCGACCCAAATCCCTTACCTTAACCTCTCCCAGCTGTTCTACTCACTGTCACCATGCACTATGGAATAAGGCTTTACAGCAAGAAGGTGTTATCTTCCAAGGTACCATCTGTAATGCTTTTTAACCGGCATTTGTCATAGATGACAATACAAACTTTCCTTCACGTATATACTGAAAAAGTATGACATCCATTCGGCATATTGCTGCGGGCTTCCCATAGACCTGTTGTTTATGGGAGCTTCAGGACGCTGCCGAGTGGTCGTACTAGTGGAAGCCTGTACATACAGTACTACCGTATACCGTACTCTAAACAGCCTCACTGCTTCTCTACAATTAACTTAGAATGCTCTACCTCTACAACTGACTGGAATATTACTTCCTATGTCGTAATTAAAATGTAGGCTGTTTCTTTCTTGAAAAGTCGTATGTTCTTGGAAAGGGGTTCCCAGGGTCTCACCACTGAGCCGCACAGAGTCCCGGCCCTGATAAGGACAGCGGGGCTAGGGGTCTCAGGGTCATTTCTAGCTGGTCTTCGGCTTCTGTCTTCAACTGGTCTCCAGCCTGTAGAGAGGTCCACCTTTTATCCAACTCCCAACCGAAGGGCGGGGTCCCGGGGGATCCTAGGACACCCCGCAGCCCCCACCCGTTGGGAGGGGCCTCGGGGGATCCCAGGACACCCCACAGCCCATTTACGCCCCTACACATATAATTCTCAGATAACCAGCATATTTTATTAACCGGCACCCTCCATTCCCCATGAAGACCAGATAACAGAGTTTTTGATATATATAAAAATCTGTATAAAATGGCTATATATGTAAATCTATATAAAATATAAAATGAGAATGTGGAATTCCCACCACCAGTTACGGGAAACCAGTGAATATAAGTGCTGCCCGCTTGCTCATTTGGGCAGGGAGACGCCTTGGCTTCATTATATATTGCACATTCTGTACTAGAAAGATTAACAAAGCAAAATACTGCAGAGAAATGCTCAATGTTACGATGGATCCGTTTTGTGGCAATAACAATCG
The DNA here is from genome assembly GCA_014621495.2 of Entosphenus tridentatus. NCBI lineage: Eukaryota > Metazoa > Chordata > Hyperoartia > Petromyzontiformes > Petromyzontidae > Entosphenus > Entosphenus tridentatus. The sequence continues at coordinate 8,736,893 of CM025660.2, read as the reverse complement.
AACATTTCGGCTGTTATAGCCACTGCTGTATTTATGGACCTCATTTTAACATTGCCTCCATAAACCAATTACACTCTGATAACAGCTCAGTGGTATTGCTACTCAATGTGTTACCATTATCTTTGGAGCTTTGGTATGTTAGTGTTGTGGATCTGTACAGCTTTCCTTTTATGTGTCAGGGTACTGATCGGTGCACAACATTTACAGGCTTAAATCATTGCTGTATAGGCCAGTAACTGGCTTTACATTGTCCCCATGAAGGCTGGCCTCTCAGTAAACTTCTGACCAGAATTTGAACTCGCGACCTTCCAATTGTGAGTGACGAACTATAACAAACCCAAACTACAGAACCTCACAAGGTCTTATTTGCTTCTTACCTGGTGCAGACAATATGAATTATATAATATATTTAATACATTTAGAAATGTGCATAGTGTAAAAGCGTACTTTAGAGGCGAGGTTTCGACTTTCAAACATGTGTAGGATGTAACAGGAGGTTGGCAAGGTCAGGATACATCAGTAGCATGGGCCATGCTGATATTTTAACCTTGAATAATGGATATACTGTTCATCATAAATATGGCAACACGTGGCATTTTTTGTGGACGTTGGTTAAGACATTGCTTGTGTTTGTGAGGTTAGTTGTAATTCTGTATTATTTTTCTCTCCCAAGATTAACAGAATTGACTAGATTGGACGCCAAGAGAAGACAAAATAGAGAGAGAGAGGCAACAGGTGAGATGGCAGTGAGACAAAGCAGTGTTGAGGCCACTGCTGGACAGGAGCAGCTGGGGAACATAATACATTGGAGACAATGGTGAAGGCATTTACCCTGAGGGGGGAAGTTATAACAACATTTCTTGGTAAATACCATGCACAGTTTCCATTTTACAGCCTTAGCAACAATCGAGGATGAGGGTAAATCTGCTCAAAAGAAGGTTGGTAAGGGAAATTGGAGAAGGCGGCATGGTTTTATATGTAAGTCGATGTGAAGTGCAATGAAAAGTAAATTTATTTATGAAAGCCCGTAATGAGAACAGTAATTGGGTTAGTTTAACATGTAGGCTTTCGCAACCAATATTATTCATAATCAAGTTTTTGGGTTTCGCCAGAATTGCCCGATGATAAATTCGCCAGAATTGCCCGATGATGCTGGATGCAATTACCAGCGAAACGTCGTACTCAAATTGTAAATGTTGTGGTTTCACGCTTCAACACACCGGTGGGCTAAAGCAGTGAACTATTTGTCTTTTGTCAACGTGGTGGAGGGTTACGACACATTTATAAATAATGCGATCTAAACCCAAAAACGTTGATTATGAGTAATTGGGTTAATTTACACTCAGTAGAGATATCTGAAATGGGTTTGGTTTTTTACTATAAAAATTGTGCGAATTTATCCAAACCAGGTGTGGCCAAGAGCAGTAATTGAGGAGTGGCTGTAGAGACGCACATTCACATTAATTATCTGGGCTGCACCTGGTGCGAGGAATAAAGTATCCCATTTGAAATCGCCGCTGTGTCCAGATCGGGCCAAGTGCATGTATACTTACGTGATTCTCCATTCAATAGATGGAGGCAATTTGCTGGACATTGTAGAGGTTTTAACTTTTGCAAACACACGCATAAAGGTTTAAAAGCTTCATCGATCGTTTAGTATATATATTGCATAGCTCAGTGGTAGAACAAGTGGCTCGCAATCGGAATCCTGCGAGTTCAAATCCTGGTTGATGGTTGACTCAACCCATCATTCTTCCAGGGTCAGAAACATGAATACCACGTTGTGGGGAAGGCAAAAGCTGTTGTGCTATGGAGAGGCCCACCCCCACCGTAGGAATGTGGAATTTCCACTTTTAGCTCAGGACGATGAAAAGGAGATGAGCATCACCTCGATGCTGATTTGAGCAGGAAATAACTTTTGACTGTAATTTATGTCACACACATACTTGACAAATCTTATTTGTACGTACAGCTCATGCTTTACATTCAAATAGTGCTCTATGAAGGGAAGGGGACTTGGAAGGATACATATACCTAATTTAGTTGTGTCTCTATTAAAATGATAGCTCTGCCTTCCCAAAGAGAGTTGGATAATTGAGGAGTTAAATTGTCGTTTTACAATAGAGCGGTGTATTTTGTGTTTGAGCACCTGCATTTCCAAAATTCTTGGAAATAATGTGTTTTATACATATTTTGTAGAGGATCTGAAGTAGTAGTGGAGTGGTGTAGTGGTTCACACTCCACATTATGGACCAGAAGAGCTGAATTTGATACCCTCAGAAGGAATGATGAGCCGAATAATCCCCTGAATTGGATTTGAATTTATGTCTTCTTGACTTTAAGTCAGAAGCTCTAGATATTAATAATAAAATGTTCGTGGGTATGTATGCATACGCATGAGGGGAGCGGTTGTGGAGAACAATAGTGCAACAGTTATCGCGCTGCACTACGAACTCAGCCGCCCGAGTTTAATTCCCACTCACAGCCAACACGGATGACGATTATCTGAATCGGTCCTGGGCCTCCCCTTTGTAGACTCAAACTCACACAATACAGTGTGTAAATATCGCCACTGGGGAGATAAAGGCGGCCGGGAATGGTGCTAGACACCCACCCCATCGTGTACTTGCCTTCATAGGTAATCGCTAACAGCACTTGCCCCAACAGTCTCTTAAGACTATACGGCAGATCTTTGTTTATACACATGAAACTTATTAAAAAGCACATCCATTTATAACTGAACTACACCTTACTATAATTCATATGTTATGGGATACATTCTTGAAAGTAAACAAAAACAGTTATTGTAATTTTTAAAGCATTTCAATACCATTTTTGAAAATTAATTTACTGTGAAGTAAAAAAAGGAATATTTTACCAAATATTCCATACTAGTCACGCAGACACACAATCAAAAGTATCCTCTCGTGTAACCCACGTAGATTGTTTAGGCAAGTGCTGTTAGAGAGCACCTATTAAGAAGGCCTTCACGGTACACAAGGGGGGTTTGTGGCCAGCAGGGCACGTGGCATATGGCTACCTTTGTCTTTCGTGCTGATGCATACAAACTGCACTGTGTATTCACTTATGGCGGAATCATGTCACTTGCCACTGACGTTAGCTGCAGCAAAGAATTCAACAATTTCGTTAGGCACTACACCAATGTTTCCACTACTACACACACACTGTTTCCACTACTACACACACACACGCATAGAGTGAAATGCATACAGTGCTGCATAATGTCTGCATACATTGCAATGCAATTTACATTTGAATACGTATTTCACATCCACTTATAACCGTTAAGAATTCATCTAAATATTGTGCACTCTTCAGTATCAAAATGTAATTTTCGATAGGATTGCAATGGGATAGTTTGAGGAAATAAGATTGCTATTTTTTTGTGCCTAACAACTAAGTTTGTCTTTAAGTTGCAGATTAAATTTCCGCTTGATAATCAAATATCAAAAATGCATTCAAGAACAAAATACGTAAATATAGACGACATTCATTATTCAAGACTCGGCATGTATTACTAAAATATGTCTTGAGAAACAGAATACGTTTGATGTGGTCAATAAATGGTCATTTTAATTTTTTTCTCTGCAACCTTCAGCATTTCATTGCACAGTGGGAATATGCATTAACACTGATTGTGATGTTCATTGAGAATAAGCACTGTGGTTTAAATACAGACCGAGACATAAAGTATCTGCCTTTCCTGTTTATTGGCAGTAAAGACCTGATTTTCACTCCACATGAGAAACATTTTATCATGGGTTCTACATCTTGTCCGAACGTGGACAAAATATAGGTCGTAGGGGTGTAACAATTCATAGATTCATCTATTGACATTGATTCATGAGCGATGATACATGTGTAGTGCTGAACTCGACACGACAGCTTCTTGCTTTTCATTATCACTTTATTCTGCTAATACCGATCAACATTCCTTCCGCTAACACCAATCAACATTCCTCGCAGCGCGCTCTCCGCTCGCTTGCCGCGTTCCGCCGGCCTTGCTCGCTCCGCGTCTCTCACTCTGTCGACTCCTCTCCATTCTCTCCGTCACAGTTCAGCTGCTCTTTATTGGCTTCTCCGTCACACTCAGCCGTGTCTCTATCGGCTTCTCCGCCACACTCCAGCCGCTTTCCGCTGGCTTCGCCGTCACACTCCAGCCGCTTCTGCTGGCTTCTCCACTGCTACCTTATACTTCTCTAATGCTACCTTATACTTCTCCATGGCTACCCTATACTTCTTCGCTGCTACCCTATACTTCTCTACTGCTTCCTTATACTTCTCCACTGCTTCTGGCTCCGCTGCTTCCGCTCCAACATTCTTCTTCTCCTCCGAGGCGCGAACTCCCGTCTCCTTCAAAACCCCCTCTCTTTATGCACCAGCCAATTCATCTCTAATTAATCAGGTGGCGACCCCCGCGACGCCCCTCGCCCCCAGCCCCCGCTGGCACCCGCCACGTGTTCCAGACAACGTGGCGCCACTTAGCGACAACACCCTCCCGGCCAATAAACGCCCTGCATCCTTAATCGCCCCCTACCACCTGTTACTGTCCTCAGACAGCGTGGCGTCGCATTTAGACAATAACAAATCCCAGCCAATCAGCGCCCTGTGTCCTTAATTGCCCCCTACCCGTCTCTGGCCTCCTCCTCGCGCCTTGACGACAATAACAACCTCGACCTCGTATGCTCCCACTGTACTCTGTGCGCACGTGACCCCGACTCCCGCGCGTGGCGCATATTTCAGGCACTACATCACCCCCCTCCCCCCCATGTTAAAGAATTAGCCGTCTCGGCTAAGCATAACGTGCCATGCGGCAACACACAACAACCCTTATATACATAGTTACATATTTCTCCCCCCCCCCCCCCCCCATGACAACGCAACACGACCACTACGCCACAGAATTTAAAGAAGTCACTCGTCGGGAGCGGGTTCCCGCAGCCGGTCCATCACCCCGGCCCGGGTGAACAGGGGACAAGGGCGGGGAGAACCCCTTCGTGGGCGCGGGGCAGCGTCCTGCCCGAGACGTGCGCCTTTCCTCGTAACATCGGCCGCCCGCTGGCGCGACCGCATCCCGTTCCCATGCATCCCGGGGCGGCACCTGACTCAAAAACGGCGATCCTGCAGACACATGGGGGATATACTGCTGAGGTGCGTTCCCATGCTGCCGCACAGCACGCTCGTCGGACACATCCAATACAGGCTGCTCCGGGATGGAAGATGACACATCATAACGCGATACATATTTCTTCAACCGCGACGGGTGAAAATGCCACAATCGACGTCCGCACCGAATCCGTACACTCTGGTCCCTTCAAACCTCCACAATTTCAATGGGACCCTGCCAGGGCCGATGGAATTTCGGCGACATGCCCACCGGCACCATAGGACAATGCAGCCAAGCCCTGTCCCCCACTTGCCATGGCTCCCGCGGAGGCTGTGTACCATGCAGGTGCTCATTAGCCGCCTGCCACCGCTCCGTGTTACCCAGTGAGGCCTCTCTAGCCTCCTTCAGATGGTGCAATGCTACTTGCATGGGGGCAGGCATCGCTGACAACTTCCCCTTTGTTTGGACACCCAGCTTGACCAGGGCCAGGGCCTCCGGTTCTCGACCATACATTAAATAGAAGGGTGAATTCCCCGTTGAGGCATGCGGGGCCAATCTGTAAGCGGCCAGGGTCGCTAGAAACATATAGATCCCAATCAGTTTGTGCCGACTTAACCTGCTGGCACAACATAGACGTCAGCGTCCTATGAAGACGCTCGACCATCCCGTCGGTTTGCGAGTGGTACGGAGACGTCTATTTTTTTTTCATACCCAATGCGTCACACACTTCTTTCAACAGGCGGGAAGACATTTTTTGCCCTGATCAGTAAGCAGGTGCTCCGGGGCACCCTTATCAAAAACGTATCCCTGCAGGAAGGCCTCCGCGATTGATCCTGCCGATTGGTCTACCAGTGGCCATGCCATAGGTCACCGAGTAAGGTACTCAACACCCACCAGCAAATATTTGTGACCCCGCGGGGTAACGGGGAACGGCCCCAAAATATCCAGGGCGACAATTTCGCTTACCCGTGAAACTCGTATCAATTGCAATGGTACTCAATATGGTTGCGCCGGCGCATTCTGCCGTGCGCACTCGTAACAAGCTTTAACGTACAAATGAACACCGTTCTGCATCCCCGGCCAGTAAAAATTGTTACTCAAAGTCAATGCGGTTTTCTTCTCACCCAAATGCATCAAACGCTCGTGTGCATCATGAATACGTTTTCTCCTCAAGGACAACGGTACCACAATACAACATTTTTGCAACACAACATCCCACCTCACTAGGTGATCGTCTATGAGCCGAAGGAAGGGCCGATCCTCCGACCCTCTAGAACGGGAGGCCCGAAAACTCATTCTGGTTAGTGAAGAATCGTCCACCTATAAGCGTGCCCAACAATCCCGTGATATTCCCAGTAACCTGGGCTCTTTAGCAGGGGCCCTGTCAATTGGGCCCAAATCGGCTGCAGTGGCCATGGCCGGAATGCCCTGCAGCGGTGGACCACAGCGTAGCGATCCCTCGGTACATCTACACAAGCCTGACGGCTGAGGCAATCGCGACAGAGCGTCCGCATTGACATGACGCGTCCCCTTTCTGTGTTGGACCGTAAAGGAGTATCCCTGCAGGACCTCAAGCCAACGGGCCATTTGACCTGAGGGTTGGTCAATTCGCAAGGAGTACTGCAGCGCCGAGTGGTCAGTGTGAACCAAGAAATTCCTTCCGTACAAATATGGTCGATACAACTGCACGAAGTGTACAATCGCCAACAATTCTCTGCGTGTTACACAATATTTTTGCTCTGCCATAACTGCCGTATGCAACGACTCTTTCCACTCCATCGATTTTCTGCAACAAAACAGCGCCTATGCCCGTATCACTGGCATCGGTGTCGAGAACACACATCTCTCCAAAATTCGGGTGTCCGAGCGGCGGTGCGTCTGCTAAAGCGTCCCGAAGCATTTCAAATGAACGCTGATCCTCGTCACCCCATAGGAACTTTTTACCCTTAGCGGTCAGTGTATGCAGTGGCCTCGCAATTGTAGCAAAATCTTTGACAAATCGACGGTAGTACGACGCTAATCCTACGAAGCTATGCACCTCCGACAACGTTTTCGGGACTGGCCACGTGCGTACACAACTCGTCTTCTCCAGGTCAGTGGCGACTTCTGCCACGCTGACATGACCCAAATACTTGACAGACGTTCTCAACAAATGGCATTTTTGGGGTTTAAATTTCAAATTGGCATCCCGTACCCGGCCAAACACAGCTCGCAACCGCTGCAAATGCCCTTCAAAATCCATACTGAACACAATGACGTCGTCAAGGTATATCAAACATGACTCCCACTGCAATCCGGACAATACAATTTCCATCAACCGTTGGAAGGTGGCTGGTACAGAGTGCAGCCCCATCGGAAGCATGTTAAAATGGAACAATCCCTGCGGTGTCCGAAAGGCCGTTTTACGGCTTAGATTCTTTGTCCAGGGGCAATTGCCAAAAGCTCGACAAGAGGTCAAGAGTCGAGAAAAATTTCGCGCCGGACAAGGCGTCCAATGAGTCATCAATGTGCAGGAGCGGGTACGCATTTTCCACCGAAATCTTATTTAGTTTACGATAATCGACACAAAATCGCAGGGAACCATCACGTTTTTTAACCAGTACAATTGGAGCCCTCCACGGGCTGGAAGAAGGAGAGACGATATTTTGTTCCAACATTTCGTCTACCGTTTTCCGAATACAATCCTTCTACAGCGGGCTCACACGATGAGAATATAAGCGAATCGGAGGTGCACCTCTAGTATCAATGTGATGTTGCAATAGGGACATGCGACTGACATCATATTTCCCCGAGCTAAAGACGTCCTTAAATTCCAAAAGCAGCTTATGGAGACGCGACCGCTGCTCGGAGAGTGGTGAGTGGTGAGGGTGATTAGTGAATAGTGAGGGGTGAGTGGTGAGGGTGAGTGGTGAGCGTGAGTGGTGAGGGTGAGTGGTGAATGGTGAGGAATAGTGGTGAGGAAGAGTGGTGAGTGGTGAGGGTAAGTGGTGAGCATGAGTGGTGAGGGTGAGTGGTGAGGGTGAGTGGTGAGGGAGAGGGGTGAGTGGTGAGTGGTGAGTGGTGAGAGGTGAGGGTGAGTGTGAGTGGTGAGCGTGAGTGTGAGTGGCGAGGGTGAGTGGTAAGTGTGAGTCGTGAGGGTAAGTGGTGAGCGTGAGTGGTGAATGGTGAGAATGAGTGGTGAGTGGTGAGGTTGAGTGGTGAGGTTGAGTAGTGAGAGTGAGTGGTGAGGGTGAGTGGTGAGTGGTGAGAGGTGAGTGGTGAGTGGTGAGGGTGAGGGTGATTAGTGAGTAGTGAGGGGTGAGTGGTGAGGGTGAGTGGTGAGCGTGAGTGGTGAGCGTGAGGGTTGAGTGGTGAGGGAGAGGGGTGAGTGGTGAGCGTGAGTGGTGAGGGTGAGTGGTGAGGGTGAATGGTGAGGGTGAATGGTGAGTAGTGAGGATGCTTGGTGAGGGAGAGTGGTGAGTGGTGAGGGTAAGTGGTGAGCGTGAGTGGTGAGGGTGAGTGGTGAGGGAGAGGGGTGAGTGGTGAGTGGTGATTGGTCAGTAGTGATTGGTGAGGATGAGTGGTGAGGGTGATTAGTGAGGGGTGAGTGGTGAGGGTGAGTGGTGAGCGTGAGTGGTGAGGGTGAGTGGTGAATGGTGAGGAATAGTGGTGAGGAAGAGTGGTGAGTGGTGAGGGTAAGTGGTGAGCGTGAGTGGTGAGGGTGATTAGTGAGTAGTGAGGGGTTAGTGGTGAGGGGTGAGTGGTGAGCGTGAGTGGTGAGCGTGAGGGGTGAGGAAGAGTGGTGAGGAAGAGTGGTGAGTGGTGAGAGTGAGTAGTGAGTGATGAGTGGTGAGGGTGAGTGGTGAGGGTGAGTGGTGAGCGTGAGGGGTGAGTGGTGAGGGAGAGGGGTGAGTGTGAGTGGTGAGGGAGAGGGTTGAGTGGTGAGGGTGAATGGTGAGCGTGAGTGATGAGGGAGAGGGGTGAGTGGTTAGGTGGTGAGCGTTAGTGATGAGGGAGAGGGGTGAGTGGTCAGGGTGAGTGGTGAGTGGTGACGGTGAGTGTTGAGTGTGAGTGGTCAGGGTGAGTGGTGGTGGTGAGGATGAGTGGTGAGAGAGTGGTGAGGGAGAGTGGTGAGGGTGAGTAGTCGTGGTGAGGGTGAGTGGTGAGGGTGAGTGATGGTGAGTGGTGTGAGTAATGGTGAGTGGTGTGATTGGTGAGGGAGAGTGGTGATGGTGTATATATGTTTGCCTATGATGATAGCAGTACATGCTGACGTTTTGCATGTTAAATGTAAAAGCTAAATGTGTGAATGTGTGTGTCTGTTTGGAAATGTTGAGCAAACTTGGCGACACGTAAGTATATTAAACAGGAATAGGGCGACTCCAAAGGAATCTACAAATTTGATGATTCCTTTGCGCGATTCAAAGAATCGATTCCTGGCGCGTAGGAGATTTTCATTTTTAATTACAGAGTTTTATTTGCATTGGTATGTTATGTTTTAAAGTTCTCAGGAGTTTTTTAAATTATATTTTTGCCCCGGTCAACGCCGGATATTTCCCGTTCGTAGCAGTTTATATCGACTCTATAACCAACTTATAATAAACGGGAATCGGCCGATTCTAAAGGAGTCTACAACCTTCGATTCCTTTGCGCGATTCAGAGAATCGATTCTTGGCGGAGTCGGGTTTAAAATTTTAATTACACAGTTGTATTTTCATTGGTATGTCATGTTTTAAAGTTTTCAGAAGATTTTAAATGTATTTTCCCCCCGGGCAACGCTGGGTATATCGAGTTAATAGCACAAAGTCTTCGCCTGACACGTGTGGGGTGTCGAGGCCTAGTACCGTGCAGAGCCTCCGGCCTCGCCTAGATTGCCCACCCGGCCGAGGCTGGGTGCTGGGGCCGCTACCCCCCACCCCCCGCGCTAGAATAATACTGTGTAATCGCTATAATTTTATTATCCACCGACCCTATAATAGTAATTGCGCACATTGGGGTGGGGGGGGGGAGTGAAGAGGACGTGAAACTTTGATTAATTTACCTCAGCGTCGCGTGTTAACGCGTGTGCATATTTTAAACGGGAATTAAAAATGGCGTCCACCCCGTGGCGACGGCGTTGCCGCCCGTTGCTAGGGGGCAACCGCCCTCGCGCATGTGCAAATGCGTACTTCGTCACGTGCCGGTCGGAAAAAGTAAATAAATAAATAAAGAGAAATCGCACTAAATCGATAATCGGACCGATTTAAAGTTTAGAGACGAAAAATCGGAAATGCCTATTCCCACCGCGGGGCCGGGGGTGTGCCCACCGGCAATTTTTTTTCGTCCTAAACCCCACGGCCCGAGCGCCAAATTCCTCGCAAGCGAGCGTACGCAGACAGACGAATGGACAGACAGACAGACAGACAAAAAGTGACGTTTATAGGTAAGACTAGCGGTTAGTACCCGGCGTTGCTCAGGCGAAAAAGGCAGACACATGTAGTTACACACACAAATCCATTGATACACACACATAGAGTTACACACACAAATGGACTCACACATACATACATAGACTGAACAACAACCGCCATTCGCCACTAAGTGGCGGTGACGTCACAACAACGCTTGTGCCAGGCTATGTGCACTTTGAGGCCATGTGAAGTGTCGAACGCCCGCTGGCAAGAGGTCACGGGGCAAACGCAGATAGCACAGGTCGACTGACTGAGATGACTGGCTGATGCATCACCCGTGGCCCCTGCTGTGGCAACTTTCTGTGCTTTAGCCACCCGGCACTCCGCTCGTTGTTGTGAGCGTCGCTCCTCCATCCTCCGTTGTTGTTGGAGGGTGACTGCCTCCAACTGGCCAGTAGCGTCCTTCAGGAGCCTCCTCCACAGTGGCCGATCTTGACACGGCTGGTACCAGTCATCCGCAAGTGGACTCAGCTCCAAGTCCTCCTGTAGCACATCACTCCATGTCTTCTCCAGCCCGTGCCGCGCCCGTTTAGCCTCCTCGATCCGGCGGAACAAAAGCTGTGTAAGCATGCGGTGGCTGGCCATGCGGGCTATATGACTCAGGCAACGCAGCCTTGCCTGCCGGAGGTCACCGATGGGACTTTGTCCACATCTTTCAAGGATTTGTGAGCTCCTCACACAATGCAGCCTGGTTAAACCCAGGATGGATCGTAGGCAGGCCAGCCTAAATGTTTCTAACCGGCGAAGATGTTCCATTAGGGGGGTCCAAGTTTCGCAAGCGTAGAGAAGGGAGGGAATGACCATGGCCGAGAAGACCTGAAGCTTCGTACGGAGTGATAGACCAGGTAGCTTCCACACAGCGTTACGCAGCCAATGAAAATATACTGCAGCTCGACTGATTCGGAGTGAGACCTCTTATGTTAAACCGGAGCCGGTCATTAGCACACTGCCCAGGGAAACTCTCCACTGTCTCCACAACTGCCCCATCACCAATTGGGAGTTGTGGGGGTGGAGTGTCCGATGGTACAAAATAGCCAGGCAGGTGCTTAGCTTTGTTTGGGCTGATGGTAAGGCCCCACCTGTTGGTGGCAAGCTCCAGGTTCAGCAGCAGCACCTGGAACTCCTCCTCCGAGTGAGCAGCCATTGGCAGATTATCGGCATACATAACGTGGTTGAGCAATAGGGAGCCATCCATTGACCGCACCCGGGCATCGATGAGCCTAACATTGTATCTGTAGCAGATGGGAATTCTTCTGTTACAGGTATTGAAGCCTCGACGAACTACGTGGTCCAATGTGGGAGCCAGAGGACATCCCTGTTGCGGGGCCGCTCAGCATCATGAAGGTCTTTAAGGATGGTGATGAGTGGGTTCGGGACTCGGAAAGCACGAAGAGCAACCCAGAGGCCAGGCCTACTGATGGTATCATAGGCCTTGAGCAGGTCAATAAAGCACACGCATGGACTAAGATGCACACATGGACCTACAGACACGCAAAGAAATGGAGTTACACTGACTAACATGGAGGCATGCACAAACAGCGACTAACACACACGCACATGGACTGAGACACACACACACATATGGACTGACACACACAAACACATCGACTTACAGACACACACATATGGACTCACACACACATAGACATGCACTTGAGTTACACACACATATCGACGTACACACAGTGACACACACACATACATAGAGTGACACACATTGCCGTACACACACATACACATGTGGACTATCACACAGACATCCACTTGAGATATACACACATGGAGTTGCAAGCACATATATGGACGTACACACATACAGCGACTCACACACACACACCGACTGGCACACAGCAATACGTGGACTAAAACACACATTGACGTAAACACACATGTACTTACACACACACATATGGACTAAGACACACACACATGAACTTACACATACATAGACTGACACACACATAGCCCTACACACACATACACATGTAGTGACTTGCAGGCACTCGGACGACGGAGTAGAGGCACACACT